>PVIH01017924.1:0-40202 GCA_004025045.1 Sigmodon hispidus | reverse complement strand
TGGGATCAGAAACACCCTGGACTGACCCTTCGAACCCCACTCCAACTATAGGAACACCTGACTCACTCTTGAGGGAGGGGGGACAAAACTGGATTTGGCCAGGAGTGGAGACTGATCCAAGCATTATTGGGTCAGTGGGACCATAGGACTGTCTGCTCCCTGCCCAGGGAGGGGATGGGGAGTTGCAGAGAAGAAAAATAACAAGATGTGGTGGGAGGGGGAAGGGACCTTGAATAAGGATATACAGGGATGGAAAAAAAAATTCAGAGGGAAAGCTGAACACAAAGTAAATATGTGTGTAGTAATCTTATTTGTATTTCCACCCTTGATAAGCCATGCTTATGATTCTTATCCTCTGTATAGTTATTGTTAACTCTTCCGCATTTTAAATTCTTTTTACTGTTTTTTTTTTTTGATAAATACAAAATAAAGAAGGAAAAAAAAAAAAGAACAGGGCATTTGAAATCAGCCTTTGTATTCACACACCTGAACACACACATGCAAATATACCACAACACATATACATCTGCATTAAGAGGACAGTGTGAAATAAAATAATAAGGAGCAATCAGACCAGGGATTGAAAGCAAATATAAGTCACAAATGTGGAGTGCCAAGCCTGCCAGATTATCTACGTAACAGTTATCTGACAGCTTCAAAGGACAGTGCACTGTTTCAGCTCCAGGGACTAAGCAGATGAAGACTCCATTCACAATGAACATGAAACTTATCTTAAAAACTAAGATGGAATCTTAACCAGGTGCGAAGGCCCAGGTAACCTCCATACTGAGAGTCTGAAGCAGGAAGATGGGAGACACATGTGAAACTCTTGCAAAAGGAGAGGGGAGGGGGTGCATGGAGTGAAGGAGCATATAAGGGAAGGAGAAAGTGGGGGAGAATAGAGGACGGCAGAAAGGGGGAGAGAAGGAGGGAGGTTTCTCTATCCTATAGAGAGTCATGTGGAGGAATGAAAAGTTTAAATAAAGATCAATACATATGGTGTGAGAAAATAGTCCTAATCAGTAATATGATCCTATCTATAGATGCCACGTTTGAATTTTAATACAAGTACTAGGATTTAAAAATCATCACTGCCTTTTCCAAAAAGACCATTTAGACAACCCAATTGTTTTCAAATGATTTTTATTTTAAAAATACTTTTAATCTATGTCTTAATTGTTCAGACTCATTATCTTAGTAGGGGGTAGAAAATGAAAGAAATGTATCACAAAACATGGGAAAGTTTTAAAGGTAATTCTCATTCAATACTTCTCCCAACCAGTGACAAGTCCATGCTGACAGTCATACTCCAGAAAGCCAGCTATCCCAACTGTACCCTGATCCTGAAGAGACAAACAGCCTGCAAGCCCAGCACTGGGAGGCAGAGGTGTGACGGATAATGTGAGTGGAAGGTCAGCCTGTGCTAAAAAATGAATGCCAGGCCAGTTGGGGATATACAGGAAGACCCTGTCTCAGAAAACCAAAAAGAAATTGTATAAACTGCTGAAACATTCTGGAGTTCTTTTATCAGAAAGCAACCATGACAAAGTCTGTGGATCACAGGCAAAGTCCAGATGACCTAGGGAGGCCAGAGCAATTACAAATGAAGTGAAAAAAGTAACCTGAAGATCATAGAATTAAAAAGAAACAGAGAAAGATAGAATTGTGATATAGAGTCTGAATGATAAATTTCTTTATTATTCTGTTGAAAGTCAAAAAGTGTGAAAGAAATGATTCTTCTAATCTTCTAAAAGCTGAACATTTTGCTTATTATTAGTTCCTTCTAACAATTAGCTTATATTAATCATTATAACCTAGCTTTTGTTGTAAGATAAAATAAACCGATGCCCATCATTTGAACTTTCATTTGCAAGGATCACACACCTTTTTTTCTCTTACTCATTATGAAATTCAGCTTTCTGGTGTAGCTACTCTTTAAGAACTAGTTGAGGATGCTGTCTCTAGGCTACCCTCACCCTGATCTCCCATTATTGACACAAAGATTTACTAATCCCAGATTTCATTTCCAGATAAGGATATCAAAGTAGAAGATGACCTGGCTGAGACCACTGACTCATTAATAAGTTCAGCTCCTCACAAGCTTTGCAGCTTCATGTGGCTTCTGTAGGCCTAGAATTTGATAAGCCTAACTTCTCTTGCTATAACAAAATACCCACTGTGGTGATATATTTTATATTTAATGAAAATCAGTTTGGAATATCAGAGAAGAGATCCACCCACAGTCAGTCCAGGAGAGTCAGAGAATGGTAACTCAGGCCCTAATCCCAGCACAGGGAAAGCAGAGAGGGGTGACCTGTGCCTTAAATTCCATAACTCCAGAGACAGATCTTTCTGTGTTTCTGTGAGTTCATGGCCTGACTACCAAACAGTAGTAGCTCACACCTTTAGTCCTAACTCTAGGATTCTACTGCAAAGTTGAATGGGAAGTGAAACAACTGGGCGAAGAAGATATTTAAGGAGGTGTAGGCAAAGGGTTCTGTAGAAGCAAAGAGGAGCCAGGTGGAGGAATCCGGAAGATAGCTTTTACCCTGAGAAGTTGGCTGAGTGAGATTTGACTGTGGTCTGTTTCCTGTCTCTGATATTTCAGGTTTTCTCCAATATCTGGCTCTGAGTTTTCATTAAATACAAACTGGAATTCATGTTTTAACCCATGACCAGGTAGTTCATTGATAATAGTAAATCAGGATGTGAGAAAATCCAGGAGAATGGTGCAGGCATCTGGTAGACCTCCTCAGCTGTACTGTAACATGGCAAAAAGCATCATAAGAGATAAACAAGCTTAAGTCTTTGCTTCCTAAAGCCACCAATATCATCAGTAGGACCTAATCCTAATTACATCTCCAAAGCCTCATCTCTAAATATAGTCAGCAATGAACTTAGGTATTAGGTTTCTAATACATAATTATAGAGGTACACATTCAAACTACAGCATTGTGGTGCCTAGATTAACACAAAATTTAGAAAGAAAAACAAAATAAACTACTTTCAAATTTTAGTCAATCTCGAACCCAGGCTACCTGGATCTGCCTACACAAAGCTCACAATACACTCATTTGCTGAGATCCATTTCCACACATCTTTGTGCTGTGCAGACTCAGAAAGGAGAATTGCCAATTCCTTCTGAGTCACATATTTATTTCTGTTAACTTTATATGCCTATAAGGCTACTGAGAAGCACTGGCTTTTCTTCCTCAGGACAGCCTGCCTGGATCTGACCACTCATTGATTTCAGGCATAACTAATAGGGTTAAAGAGAGCGCCCTACTGATGGCCAAAGAACCCCAAGAGAAGTCATAATGATTTTATGTCTTTCCTTTCAAATATCTTACATTAAATAAAAGTAAACTAGACATGTGGATGTTTTATTAAACCAAAGTATTGGGACCAAGGCTTCTCTGAAAAAGAAAATAATTTTTAAAAACCTTCTTGAATCATTAAAGATGCTAGCCAGAAGGACTTGGTTCAGGCACCAAGTTACCACAACTATCATCATCAGCACAAAGCAGCAGCTGGAATATACCTGCTGGACCAGTGCTAATAGCAATTTTTATGATGAAGAATTGGAAAAGAAGACATAATAAGGTGTTTACACTGGAGAGGTGGAATTTTGCAAAACAGAAAAGGCTTTGGGATAGGTGGGTAGTCCACAGGTGAACTGGATGGCTGGGTTGACAGGTTATTTATATATATACAGGGTGCAAAGGTACTGATCCTGGGCTATGATGGGATTAAGTAAAGTATTAAGTATATAATCAGAAATGCAAATAGTCTCTGTTGGCTTCACAGAGCTCAACAATGATGAACTTCCCTAACCTCTGCAGGACAGTAGGGCATTGAATCTGGGGCTGCCACATGTCAGGTAAGTGTCTACCACTGAGCTAAATCTCCTGCCTTCCTTTTTGCTTTTTGAGACAGAGTCTCAATGAGTTACCCAGATAGGTCCTGGATTTACTCTGGAGACAAGGCAAACCATAAACTTTCCATCCCTCTGCCTCAGCTTCCTGAGTAACTGGGGTTATAGGCCTACGTCATCAAGCCTAGATAAATTCCCTTGAGATCCTCTATCTAGCCTCCAGTCCTTGTCGGTAGGTTTAGTAAATCTCTAGTATTCTTATCACTTTATATACAGATAGCCTATGTGTATAGGATATGTACACATAGGCTATCTGTATATAATGGCCTCCATAGCCTCCCATATTTAAATGTTCAGTCACCAGGGTGTAGGAGTATTTGATAGCAGGAGGAGGAGAATTAAAAGGTGTGGCCTTGTTGGAGAAAGTGTGCCACTTGGGGTGAGCTTTGAGGTTTCAAAAGCCCTTGCCAGCCCTAGTCTCAGTCTCTCTACTTACAGATCAGGATGAAGCTCTCGACTACTTCACCAACCCCATGCCTGTCACCACCATGCTGATAATGAACTAAGCCTCTGAAACTGTACACAAACCCCAATTAAATAGTTTTTCTTATGTAAGAGTTGCCTTGACCATGGTGTTTCTTCACAGCAATAGAATAGTGATTAAGACAGAAGGAAGTAGTATGTATTTCTGTGACAGACCTGACCATGCTGTTTGTTGGAGAAATACAGAAAACTTTATGACTTTGGACTAGAAAAGATGCTGGACATTTTCAGCGGGGATTAATGGCTCATCCCAGCAGGAGCATGGAAGACAGTATTGAGGGGGATTTGAACTGTTGCAGCACAGATCAAGAAGTTTCAAATGGGAAATACATTAGTAAGTGGGTTAGGAAATATTCTTCTGATATTTTGGCAAAGAATGTAGCTGCTTTTTTGCCCTTGTCCTAAAAATTTGCCTGGGGCTAAAGAGTTTTAATTAATGGTTTTGACAGGGAAGATTTCAAGAGAGCCTAGTATTAGCTGTGTTCTGTGGTTATTACTAATCACACTTATGTAGAACTATAAAGAAAAGAAGAAATACAAAAAGTATAGTCTTAGAAGGAAAGGAGCACCAGGAAGTGTAACAGAGCTAAGTCCAGTGTTCAAGAGGATAAAGTGGTTAAAGAAAAATCTGAAGCTAAATAGAATAAAGGAAGTGGTAACCTCAGGCCAAGACCCCACACACACACAGCTAAGCTTCAAACCTGTGGGAAAAAAGTGTTAAGCAATAAAGAAAACCAACAAAACCAGAAAACTGTACTTCAAAGAGGGAGCCATGTTTCTGGTCTATCGAGAAGCAGAACTTGGCAGCTTTGGCCACAGGATTCTGGCTTCAGAGTCAAAGATACAAAAAAGGAGCTGTAGAATCAGATGATGAGGCTAGGTGTGTGTCGGGGTGTCCCTGCATGGAGACTCGGCGAGGCCAGTGTGTAAAGCTATGAAGGCAAGCCTGGATCATGTAAGAGACAGACACCAAAATACTGGAGAAGCTGGAGTTGAGGAGATACCTGTCAAGGAAAGCCACAGACAAGGTGCAGAACCAGCCCAAGAAAAGTGTGCTGTATTCAGCAAAGCTAAAACAAGCTGGAGATCTGAAGAGTGTTGACATCAGAGATGTGACAGGGGTTTGATGTTTACCCAGCTCAATTTTTGTTTTCCTTTGGTCCAGTATTTACTCATCATGCTCCCTCTTTTGCCCTTTTCAAATGGTAATATATTCTGTTGCACTGTATGTTGGAAGTGTATGATCTGCTTTTCCATTTTGATTTTCCAAGAGATTACAGTTAAAAGATTGTCATAATCTCAGAAGAGACTTTGACCTTTGGACTTTTAAATAGTATTGAGACTGTAATAGACTATGGAGAATTCGGAAGTTAAACTAAGTACATGTTGCAGTGTGATATTGCAATAAGCCTATGAAGGTCAGGGAGTGGAATGTGGTAGTCTCACTAAGAATGGCGTCCATGGGCTCATAGATTTAAATGCTTAGTCACCAGGAAACAGCACTATTTCATAAGTTTAGAAGGCTCAGAACACAGTGGCTTTTTGAAGGAAGTGTGTCACTGGAGTGGGCTCTGAGGTTTCAAAAGCCCATGCCAGATCTGTCCTCACTCTCTCTGCCTGCAGATCAAGATGTAGCTCTCGACTACTTCTCCAGCTTCATGTCTATCGCCCATGCCTGCTGCCATGCTCCCACCATGATGATGATGGACTAAACATCGGAAACTATAAACAAGTCCCCCGTTAAATGTTTCTTCTAAGAAGAATGGCCATGGCCATGGGCCTTTGCACAATGATAAAACAGTGACTAAGACAGCCTGTTATAAACTGAGAAAATGTCTGCTTCTCATGTCAGGAGGGAAGAAGAGCTGACCTTCAAAACATGTGGCTCAGCCAGAAAGGGGCAGAGAAGAAAACTAGGGGGAAAATTGTGGGCTGAAATTAAGTATGAGGAGTATGTTTCCCTGAGAAATGAGCTGAGGACAAAGAAAAAAGTCAAATACCCAATTCTCACTACCTAAACATGGCAACGGACAGACAACAGGCTAAACTCACCCAGTCTAGCCTCCAACCCACATCTACTGATCACTGTACTGACCAAATCATTGTGGAGTTGGCCCAAGCATCACATTTCCAACATCATTTGCAAAATACCTACCAGAATATTTGATTTAATAGAATTTCAATGCAGTGTCCTTCCTATTGTTTAATGTAGAACAATATTTTAATATTTTGTGACTGTAGTGCCATGATCCTGGAAATTAGCAAGTGGAGGCTAATTTGTACTGGCATCTTTTACATGCATAAATAATACTAATCTTTTGTTGTTCAAAGATCTCTATCACCCAGGCTTAAAAATTTCTGCAGGAAATCAGTAATAACTCTCATCCTCAACACCACAAATATTTAGGTTGTCATACTAATGTTAAAATCTGTCAAATGAGTAATTAACTTTCCAAGAAGACTTTCAAAGGCTACAGACAAATAAACAGCTTTAAGGCAATGTGTCAAATCTCTGATAGAAAACAAACTAGCCAGACATGTTGGTACCAGCAGACTTCAAATCCAGCATTGAGCATTGATGGAAGGGCTTCATCAGGAATTTCAACCGGCTCTACAGGAATTCTGATTGACAACATTCCTGATTTTTGATAACACTTGTTAACATAAAGTGCAAGTGAAGTATTTGCTTTAATATTCAATAATATGTCTATTTTATTTGACAGAGTTATATTTTTATATAAATTAAATCACAGAAGAGTAACGGTTATGTTAGGAGCTGAGGTCAACTAGAGAGTAACCGTGCAGTTCAGAGAAACCCTACCCGATGTCAGGACAGCCCAGTTTCTGAAGCTTCTGAGGATTAAATAATAAGCTCTGTAAGTCAAAACTTTAAAAACTCTATTGTGATAAAACTTCTTTTCAAACTCCATATACAATTATTTCACATTCTCAAGTCATAAACCAAATGCAAACTTGCCAATCTAAATTTAAAAGTAAGAGTGGTGAGAAAAGAAAAAGAAATACCTTCGTAGGGTGCTTTGCCAATTTTAAAAATAACACATACACACTGCAAAAAAAGTGATAAAAGACTAAAAAAAGAAATGAAAATTCCTTAAAGCCAGCCCCCAAACATCACAACCCACAGCATTTTGGTCTATAAATATATGCATAGCTATTTATGTATAGATAAGATGAGATCATACTACAAAGCTAAATTGCTTTAGAACCTCCTTTTTTAAAATACAAGTGTAATGCATACATTCATATTAACAAACAGCACATTGTAATATCCTTTTAAACAGACATTGTATGGTATAGCAAATATAACTCTGTCAAGATGGTTAGTGTAAACACAGCTTCATACTTTCACTTTGGCATTTACTGAAGGCAAAGAGTCTGAGTAGAGATGGGGGTGATGCTAAAGTAGGGTAGGTTAAGTAAAAATTAAGAATGTATGAAAAGGCTTTAAGGAAACTTTCTGCTTTGAAACTCATTTATATAAAACATAAATCATTTATATAAAAGAATTTTTTAAAAGGTTTGAACAGGGATACCTTGTGTGGAAAATAATATTTCACCTAAAAGGCATGGGCTATTAAAAGAAAAATTTTAATGCTGTGTGTGGGATACCTCCTTACAAATTATTGAGCAGGGCAGTTGTAGCCCTCCCTACAGAACAAAACAAACAAACAGAAACAGGTTAATGCCATTGGCATTGCTTCTGGACACATAAAGATCCCACTGACCAAGCAAACACTGGCTACAAACCATACAGAAATCAAGCTAAACAGATGGAAGACTTCCTCCCTCTGCCTAGCTTTAATAGCTCCAGACAGCCAAGAGAGGAGGAAAGTCATCAACAGACTTAGCCAATACTGGACCCTGCATACTACAGTAGCAACCTAAGGTGCCTACTGGTGCAATAGTGGCAGAATCAGTATGAAGGTAACCAACCACTTTCTGATGGGATTTAAGGCCTGTTCCTCAGAGGAGAATTTATATCTGGTACTGTAAATCTGATTAAAAGCCCATAGGAGGCCATAGGCATGGCCCACTCAAATATTCACACCAGCTATGTATTCACACTCTGGAGTTCACCACAGCATAAGATCAAGCCAGTCAATGTTAACAGCATGGAATGAGGCTCCATCCTTCACTGAAAAGCTACTAACAACTAACGGCCACTGGAGGTGTGAGCATTGCTAGGTTGGTTATGCTCTGGTAGATGGGGCTATACCCATGAGCACATGGTCAGCACTAAATAGGTTATTTTATAAAGAAATAAAAAGGAAGACATGAATTGAGAAAGGGAAGCATTTTTGGGAGAAATCTAAGAGAAGAGGAAATATTCAGGTCATTATCAGAATCACATGACCTAACAACTCACACAATATCAGAATCACATGAGATAACATCACATACAATGTCAGAATCACATAACCTAACACCTCATACAATCTAAGAATCATATGACCTAACACGGCATACAATAAGCTCTCAATACCCTGCACTTTTATTAAACCAGATAGTGTCCACCAAACAGCTAAAAAATTGGGGGAAGCTAATTTGTATTTTCTTTGATTGTTACTAAAAATGATTCTAGAGTGTTGTGCTTAATTTTTTACCATCTTCATTTTCAAGCTTTATCACATCTATTAGTCATTCATTATTTACAAATAAAGGTGATTACTGAATCTTCTTGATTTAGTTTTCCTTGATAATTGTATTAAACTTCTAAAATAATAGAGACTAAAGTAGTGGTCATAAAAATCTCCATGAGTTTATGTGATAAAAACCACTAAATGTTTCAAATTATAAAACTATAAAATGGTACTGGAGAGATGGCTCAGAGGTAAAGAGCACTTCCAGAGGTTCTGAGTTCAATTCCCAGCAAACACATGGTGGCTCTGCAATGAGATCTGGTACTCTCTTGTGACACTCAGGCAGCACACTACACAAATAAATCTTTTTAAAAAAACCCCAAAAACTCGTAAAATGTTATATCACATATATTTTTGTATGTTTTTCTTATAAAGTTTTTTTTTTTAGATACAAACTGTATTATTTGTGAATTGAGAGGATTACGAACATTTTAAGTTAAAGTAATATTTATTAACTAAATTTAATGTAACCTTTAAATAAAGACCACAGCAAATTTTTCTAGCAACAAAAAGAGTCTCCCTTTGAAAACTGAAAATGGCATTACTGTGTCTCCCTTGCTGGACCCAGCCTACAATTCTCTTGCCTCTGCCTCCCAAGTCCTGGGATCATAGGTATATGGCACCATACCACACATAATTGTAATTTTTAAACCCTAAGAATGCCAAAGATTTCCAGGTGGTGGTGGCGGTGGCAGAGGAGGCAGTGCATGCCTTTAATCTCAGCACCGGGAGGTTGAGGCAGGGGGATTTCTGTGAGTTTGAGGTCAGCCTACCTTCCAAACAGTTTCAGGACAGCTAACACTACACAGTAAAAAAATCCTGTCTTGAAAAGCAAAAGAAACAAACAAAAGAAAAATGCCAAAGATTAACATTCTTAACATTTAAAATATACTACTCAAATTAACTTGCAAATCAGAAGAAACCCAAAGGATAATGATGGACTGTAGCATGAATTCTAATTGTATTAGAAGAAACTCAGAGCCAGATATTGAGAAAAGGCTGAAATATCAAAGAGAGAAATACCACAGTCAAATCTCACCCAGGTATCTTCCAGCTTCCTCAGCCTCGCTTCTGGTATCTTCTAATGGCTGCTGTCTTCCTAAGCCTGCCTTAAATACCTTCTTTGCCCAGCTGTATCCCATCCAGGTTAAGATTAAAGGCGTGAGCTACTCTATTTGGTAGTCAGTCTTGAATTCACAGAAACACAGTCTTTGGGGTTATGGAATTAAAGGTGTGTGCAATTGAAGCCCAGCTGTTTGTCCTCATACTCACCGAGATCCATGCTGTGTGAGTTACCACTACTCTGTTATCCCTGGAATTCCTGGAGATCCAGAACAATCTCCCAAGTGGTGAGAGTAATAGTGTGTGCTACCTGTGCCTAGTTTGACTGTGGGTTGATCTCTTGATATTTCAGGTTTTATTAAATATGTAACATATCACCAAAATAGATGATGTCAAATAACTGACAATTATTTTTGCTCAATAAGTATATAATATAAATAAGAGAAAAAATGAACCACCATTTACAACCAAAATACTGAGCATTTGATTTATAGAGAGCTACATGTCAGCACCCACTCTCCAATACTGAGGACTGGTCCCAGTGAGTAAGTATCACACTGTATTTCCAGTGCTAATGGCCTTACTAAGAGACCAAACTGGCTTCAAACTTGTGGTCCTCCTGCCTCAACCTCCCAAACAGCTAGGATTAGGGTCTAGTACTTTATGTTCCTCAGTTTTCATCCTATAACAGAAATTTATGTTCCATTTCCCCCACACAACTCACAGCCTATTTCCCATGCCCTGGGAAGGAGCATAAATTTCTACATATAAAAGACTTCACAGGGCTGGAGAGATAGCTCAGTGGTTAAGAGCACCGTCTGCTCTTCCAGAGGACCCGGGTTCGATTCCCAGCACCCACATGGCAGCTAACAACTGTCTGTAGTTCCAGTTCCAGGCAAACACCAAGACAAATAAATAAATAAATAAAGTTTAAAAAAAAAAGACTTCACTACACATTAGGTTTCTAATTGCTAATTACCAAAATCAGGATACTACAGTCACAAAATATTTAAATATTGTTTTATATTAAACTCTACAAAGTCTACTGCATTAAAACTCTATGGTAAACCAAATATTCTTTATCTTTTATAATTCCAACAAAATACATAAAAGCAAGTTATTACATCTAAGAGGAAAATTGTAAATCAAAATGAAAACATATTTATTAACCTGCTAAAGTGAGCCAGATTTGATGCTGTGAGCTTACATAATCATCTATCATCAGCTTACCTTCTTCCAATAAGGACTTGCCTTTGACTTGGGCACACAATCTTCAGCCGCACTTTCAGTAAACAGATGGCAAATGGCACTTTGGGAATCAGAAGTGGCCATCTGTCCTATGCAGAAAGGTGGGGGAGGCCTCAGAACAATGGTTCCAACCTTCATTGTTACTCAATACACATGCTGTAGTGACCCCCAACTAAAGAACAATTTCATAGCTATGTTATACCTGTAATTTTGCTACTGTTATGAATCGTAATGTAAATATCTGATGTGCAGAATATCTACTAAGTAACTTCTATGAAAGGGTCATATGACCTACAAAGGGGCCATGACCCACAGGTTGAGAAATGTTGTCTTAGGGCCTCAGGTTCTGGAGTCAAAGCCTTGGCTAATAAAAGACTACTCAGAGACCATTTCGGTCTACAAATGGAAGTAACCATATTCCAGCATGTATGAAAGCAGGCAAGGAACAATGATGTCTAAATGTGACCAGGTACTCTTCTTGTTTACCACTCTCATGGGGCACGTTCTTTGAACAGGAAACAGCAGGGAGAAGAAATACTGAATTTACTATAGATTGTACAGAATGTATCATACAAGCTAAGGCATAATAAGAAAACTAGTCTACAGAATAGACACAATGCTTTTGAATAAAGATGCTGGACATTTAATCAGCCCACTTGCTCTGTTCCTCAATGAACTAATATATTATCTGGAATGCATGTGGATACATAGTTGGAAGAATCAAGAGACTTCCAGTAATTGGTTTATTGATCCATATAGACTGATTTTTAGAACTCACATTCCTGGGCCAAGCTCTACACAAAGAAAGAATACCTGAATCAAGCCCAACAAATTAAAAATAGCACCCATAGTATCCACTATATATACAGTATAAAATTAAGATATAAAATTCTTAACGTCATTTTGCTTACATGCCTCAGAGGGATACTTGATATATCTACTTGGATATTACAAAGCTCCAATCATGTCAAGTCTCAGAATCCCTTCAGTTCACTTTTACACAGAAGTTTAGGATGAATGCCCTTCAAACAGCCTAGTCACAAGTTTCTGAATAACACTACCTGATGTCCTCGGTGCTGGAAGACTGGATGAATTTTCTAAGGTCACGGAGCTTATAAAAATGGCCCAAAAGTGGCTGGCTACAAGTAATCATGGTGTACGTAGTAACCAAGTGTTATATCCCCTTAGTGGTCACTTATGATCTCGCTATGAGTCCTGTGGGGAAAGAAAGGGCATTTCACTTCTTCTCAAGAGATTAGAAACAAAGAGAAAAAGCAACAGTAATTATTACTACGCTGTCAATCATAATTGTTAGTATGATTTTCTGAAGGGTGACTTTTAGGTTTTTTCTGTGTATATGTCTGTGTGTGTGCATGCACATGCGCGAGAGACAGAGAGAGAGAGAGAGAGAGAGAGAGAGAGAGAGAGAGAGAGATAGAGAGAGAGAGAGAGAGGAGAGGGGAGAGAGGGAGGGAGGAAGGAGAGAGAGAGACAGCACATAAGAGTTGCCTTAGTGCTTGGAATGTTTGGAAAAAGTTGAAAAAGATCCAAAGCAGATTTGTCATGCAAGTCAGGCTGAACGCCACCCACCACCAACCCCTTCCCTGCAATAAAAGAAAATAAAAACTGTGACTGCAAAGAGAATTTAATAAAAAGCAGAAGTTCAGAACTGTGTACAAAATACTCATGTAGCCTGCATCGGTTTGCATTCTGACTAAAATGGCAGTGATTGTGCGGAGTGCTATTCTTCATCGCTGCTTTCAACCCGCTTATATAATATTCTATTTTATGTCAAAAAGTGAAAACTATTCCTGAGGTAATGAACTGAACCCCCTCATCTCCTTGTGCTCTGAGCTTGGCTATGCAGTCTTCTTCACCCAGGGATATTTTGGGTGGGGATCTGTGATGTGATTCCCTCTCCTCTGAAAGTCCAAAGGGGCAGCCAAATCCAGAGGTCAGCAGTCACCATCTTGGCTTCATTGTGACCCGGAAAACAGAAACTGCACGGTGCAGACATTCTCAAAAGAAACAAAGGTTTCTTATGCCACCTCCCTTTCCTCTTTCTCATCTTCTTCCTTTCTTCATCCTTTTCTTCCTTCCCTCCTCCTCCTCCACATCCTCCTATGAAACTAGGTCCTTTTCTTTTACTTTTAAACTCATAAATAAGGTTTTCCCCAAACCTATTTTCAAGTATTTTTTAAATGGGTACACTTAAGTTGTTTCCCACTTTGGGACTCATTCTGTATCTTTCAACATGAAATACAAGAAAAATGGCAGCTAGTGGTACAGGCTGACACTGTGTCAACAACTGTCAGTGCCTTACCACAGCCCCCACTATAGAGCTCTTTATTCTAGAATTCCCTTCTGGAAAACAATAAAGGTAAAATAGAATGGGAGAAAACCAGTAGACGGCTAGGCCACACAGTAATGCTAAGAGTCAGACTTCTAATCCAGGCACATTGGGTTTTCTTCTGGTTTATCAACTATAAACACTCTACCAAAGCCCAAGCAGGGCCTACTGCCTCTCAACATATCAAAAGATAGGGTTAGGGTGACTAAGTTTACACATTCAATCCTCTGTCTATTACAAAACAACTAATCAAAAAGGAGAACCAAGCAAAGGAAATCTGAAAGTATAATGTCCACAAGAGGCAAAACTTAACTCTATAATTACACCATGGGCAATGTGAAGTCCTGTAGGAATTCAGGGAAGAACAAAGGTTGCTGCCATGACAATTTCTCCATGCACATTTTAGGAAAGAGAATGACCCCCACAAAGGACCTGGCAGCACCCTTGTAAAGCACTTGCTGGATAAACATTGCATGTATTTGCCTATATCCTCAAGTGCACCACGAAAGGTGGCTTAATGACCCTCTCAATAGAAAATGAACACCCAAGAACAGATGTAGGAGTAGGCAGGTTTTATTTCTTACTAGCAAATTAAAGAATTTGGCAATAATTTTTTAAGCAGATGGATTGAAATATTTTGAGAAATGCTAAAGGGTTGATTTTGAATTACTTTTTAGAACCTTAAGTTATAAAAATATGGTTTTGGCGAATGTAACTGCCTTCCAAATTCAGCAGTGTTTGTTAAAGGCAGCAGTCATTATTTTAACTTGGATCTAGAACAATCTAGGAAGCAGTAGTTGTCCTTAATCAGGAACTAAAGTTCAAATAGTTAATATTAAACTGGACTGGATGTCTTTTTAGTTCTACTAAACAAGAGAAATCATTAAAAAGGTGGGCCAAGACAAGGTGGGCCAGCCCCAAGAGAAGATGGGCCAGCCCGGGACAAGATGGGCCAGCCCAGGACAAGAGGGGCCAGCACAAGACAAGATGGGCCAGCCCCAAGACAAGATAGGCCAGCCCCAAGACAAGATGGACCAGCCCCAAGATAAGATGGGCCAGCCCCAAAACAAGATGGGCTAGCCTAAGACAAGATGGGCCAGCCCAAAACAAGATTGATGGACCAGCCCCAGGACAAGATGGGCCAGCTCAAGACAAGAATGGTCATATTCCATCTTGATTTGGGGGTTGTTTTTAAGGTGAAAAAGACATTCTGCCTTTTAAACTAATCTTTCTTTAGAGAATCTGTTGTATGGTTTACATTACCCATGGTTAAAAAAAAATGAATAAACTTTCTCTACAAGACTTGTGTGTGTATTAAACTCCAGCTCATGCTTCCTAAGAGTTCTCGACAAACTCTTGCCCATTCTGATTGACTACTGATCCAAAAAGATACAACTAAAAATGAAAGTTTGCAATTTTTTATTTTCTTCAACCTTTCTCTGCATCAGGCTTTCTTAGACTGCCAGCCCCCTAATTATGACACGGAGATGTATTATTAGTTATGAATGCTCAGTCTTATCTTAGGCTTGTCCCACTAGCTCTTATAACTTAATTTAACCTGTTTCTCTTTATGTTTTGCCTCAGGGCTTTTTACCTTTCTTTCATTCTGTATGTCCTACTTTTCTGCTTCCTCATTGGCTGGCTGGCTGATGGCTACCTGGCTAGCTGATCCTGGGTGTCACATCCCCCCCCAAACTCCTTATCCTTCTTATTCTCTCTGACCACTAGCCCTGCCTATTCCTCTCCTGCCTAGCTATTGGCTGTTTAAGTTTTAATTAGACCACTCAGGGGGGCTGGAGAGATGGCTCAGCGGTTAAGAGCACCGTCTGCTCTTCCAGAGGACCTGGGTTCGATTCCCAGCACCCACATGGCAGCTAACAACTGTCTGTAGTTCCAGTTCCAGGCAAACACCAAGATAAATAAATAAATAAATAAATAAATAAATAAATAAATAACTTTTAATTAGACCACTCAGGTGCCATAGACAGGTAAGGTAAAACAAATGCAATTCATTTTTACAGTTAAGCAAATATTCTATTCTACAAAATTTTTCTTACCAACTGTATATACAATGGAGTGATTATTTTTAATCTGGCTCTTTCTTTAAATCAATCACCTAGCTGATACTTATTGAACATCTACTCTGTACTCTCCTTCAAAGAAAGTGCTTTCATGGGTTGTCCAAATACATATACAACTATCAGTCATTGTTCAAACCCAATCACCTCTTTAATTGGCTGACTAAAATACTATCTTCTAAAAATATATTTTAGAAACCACAAAACTAGTTTTAACAGCTAACAATTCTTTTTTCCACAACAACATGCCAAAAATATGCCAGTTGATCAATTACAAGTGGGCCTCCCTACTCTCTAATGTTGGTAATGCAGGAAATCATGTTAACTAAATCTGTAAATGAGCCTTAAAGTGGTTTACTGGGGCTGGCTCTTACAGGCTCAGGAGTCATCTTTTCAGAGCCTTCAGAGAGCCTACCTTGGCAGCCTGAAATAAATTATCAGGAAAGGTCCTGTACTTGTGTTAGTTTCCTTCAAACAGTCCCGTCTCCAAGATGTGATCCAGGATGCTCATATGGGGGCACTCTGAGGATAACTACACTTTACTATTATGTTAGGAGATTACTGCTGTTAAAAACAGGACTTGTTATGAGAAAGTATGATTCTTCGCTCTCTTGGAATGTTGAAAGTACCCAGAGGGACAAGATAAGGAAAATGCATTGAGAGGCTTGTTGATGAGAATGATGGACAGTAGGAATCCGAATCACAGAGGGAGGAGTTAAGAGAAGAAAAGCAAATGGTAATTTGTGACTACAGATTCTGTCAGCCGCAGAGTGTAAACTTTCCTTCCTGGTGGAGAACAGAAAAACAGGCAGAAGAGCAAGGGAGGCTGAAAATGGACTTAGGGACAGGGGAGGGCTATGGAGAGGTAAGGGGAGCCACCAAGGTTCTGTGAAAAGAAGATTGAAGTCTTTTACAAATATAATTTTAAATACTACTCAACTCACTGTTTCCCTGCTCTTAAAATTAGGATCTATGATGACCCCAAACCCTTTAGTTTGCAGACTTGCTAGACTAGAATTCATAACTATGTTAAGGGCACTGCCATGTCACCCGGTCACTAACTACAAGCCTCTTAGTAATACATAAGCACTCTTCATTCCTGCTTCAACTCTGAAAGCTTGTTAGGGGTTCACAACATAATGGTTTGGGATTCATTTCAGCCTAAATTTTATCTTGAGTAATGTGATGATTATTCTTGGCTGTCAATCTGACTCTATCTAGAACAAACTAAAACCTAAATGACGGAGTACACCTGTGAGGGTTTTTTTTCCCCCTAATTAAATCATTGGAAGTATGAAGACACATATTTAGTTTGAATCTTTTGAGGTGGATAGATACCTTTAATGAAATCTTTTGAAGACATACCTTTAATCTGGGTCACAGCTTCTGCTAGCAGTCTATATAAAGGACATGGAAGAAGGAAGCTTGTTCTCTTTGGCTGCTTGCTTTGACACTCACTAGTAAGTCTACTCTTTCACTGGCATTAGAACCTACTTCTTTAGGATCTAGTGTGTACCACAGGCCAACTGAGACATCTAGCTTCATGGATTGACCAATTACTGGATTTTCGAACCTTCCATTGGCAGATAGCAATTGTTGGACTAGCTGAACCACAGCTATGTGACATTCTAATAAATCTCCTATCTATATCTCCATATTTGTATCCATATCATAAATATCTATATCTAGAAGATATAGCTATATCTATCCATATATTATATATCTAGATATAGATTCATTCTATCAGTTCTTTTCCCTTAGAGAATTCTGACTAATGCAAGTAAGTTGTTAATTATTGTAATCGCACAGGAATTAGTATTATAGCTAAAAAAAAAAAAAAACTCATTCAGGCACAATCCATCAATCATTTTTTTTTGTGTCATATAGCAATGGTGTCTGATGAAGAAGAAGGTAATGGACTTCAAAGGAGAAGATTGGAGAACCAGGTAAGGTGGTTGACACCTGTAATCTTAGCACTCAGGAGACAGAGGCAGGAGGATTGCCTGGAGTTCCACCCCAGCCTGGAATATAGTATGAGACCCTGTCTCAAAATAATTTAAAAAAGAAAAATTAGGATTTAATTTCTAGTTTTCAGTTCTCTTCCTCGCTCCCTCTCCCTCTCCTCTTCCCTTTTCTCTCTTACTCTTCCTTCCTTCTGACCTGAGGATCAAACCTTAAGCCCTCATGAGTGTTAGGCAAATACTATACCACTGATCTCTACCTCTAGCCCTATATATACAAACAGATGTGTGAACTAACTTACTTGGCATGCATATGCCATTTAAAAGTAAATTTGTTGTTCTTGGGGTTCACAGCTGATTATTACTCTTCTCCTCTGGTAGAATGCATGGTACCTTCTAGCATTACAAAAGTCAGAAGTAGGGATGATCCTTCCAAGTCAGTATCAACCTTATATCTCCAGGGTCTATGACTCATGTATGTGAGCTACAATGATGATGCCAGGAAAGATATGTCTCCTTGAGCAATGCGGGCACAAGTATCATGGGAGTAACCAACCACGTTCTGATTGTATTTAAGGAAGGCCTGCTTCACAAGATGAAACTCATATCTAATAACATTATAAGGCCAAGGACCTATGGCTAGAAATATCACAGGTTCTAGCTGAAAAACCGATTACTATTCTTCTAAATGTATATAGTATTAAACCAACTCTGACTTATACCCATAAATTAATGCAGCACTCAGTTGTTTTCAGTAGATGGCAACACAGAGACTCAAAACTAGCCAAGGTGGGGAAAAAATGCTGAATATTTAACCTTAAATAGAATATACACACTGCAACCCTATATCCAAAAGGCCATGAGGATCACTGTTGAAAAGGGAGAAGAAGAAATGTAAGAGGTAGAAGAGGTCTATGGCTACAAGGAAGCAGTGCCTTCTAGATGCAGTATGGTAGCTGCACATATGAATGAATAGTAGTTATAACAGTGTGCATGAGACTGGTGAAAGCCCAGCCCAGCCCAAGTTCCTGCATTCAGAGGGGTCTGAGTATAAAGTTCTACCACTAACCATAGAGGAAAAAGTTTATTATTATTATTATTATTATTATTATTATTATTATTATTGTCTGCTGGAGGGGGTGTTGACTTTCTCTAAGAGTGTATCACCAACAAACCAGCCATGCTTCAGTACAAAGCCATATATTCAGTAACATTGGGTAGCACACACTGGTCTCCAAGGGGAGAAAACAAGATGCAAAGTTAGATGGCAAAGAAAATTGGAGATGGATGTGGGGGGATATTAACATGATCAATGCATGCAATAGTTTTCAAGGAACTAAAAAACAAAACAACAAAAAAAAAAACCATGTTGTTCTGGATGATTAAAAAAAGAAGAGAGAAAAACTCAGGAGAAACTGCAAATCAAAATTGATAAAGGTTAGAAAGTGAACCTCCCCAAAGTTAGGACCAGGCAAGGGTTTTGCTTTTGTTTCTGCAGTGAAAAAAAAAGAAAAAAGAAAAAACTATGGATACCATCAAAATTAATAAAGACTCGATTTAAACCAGAGAAACTTCATGAAAATAAGAAATGACTTGTTCACCCACGTAACAATTCTTAAAGTTAAAAAGAAAAACAGAGGGTTAAGGCAGGTTTTTGTTTTTGTCTTTACAGAAAACTAGAAATACCCACCTTCAAGAAGTTAAAAGACCTTGGACATCTAGACATCTAAAGCAGAAGGGATGCTATGCAGAAAAAATTTCAAGCAAAGGAATATCAGACCTATTGGTAAGAATATATTCTAAAGGGTAAAATCTCATTGCTTAACAGCTATATTTCTTTATTTGTAAGAAAAGTTGAAGTCCTGGTTCAATTATAAATTACAGCTGGCTTTGAAGCTGGAGTGTGGCTCTCTCCTTCTCTAAACGCAAGCATGCTTGTTAAAGGAAAATTTAAAATCTCTGTATCATATCAGAAGAGCCACCTGATATGGGACAGAAGAATAACTTAAAAGGTGGGGGACTATTCTATTGTTAGTAATTGTATGCTGAATAAATGTGTATATTAAAAATTCTAAGACTATATATATTTTAAAATTTTTGTCATGATATTGACAATCATATAGAGTACTAATTAATTCTAGAAAAAAAAGGCTGTATTTAGCTTCTTGTATATCATGTTGGGTTTTAGTCTCTTATCAGTTTTCTGCAGTGATCTATGACATGTCTTATTATGAAGTGGTAACTTATGCCTTTAATCCCAGTACAGGGATGACAAAGTGGTAACTCATGCCTTTAATCTCATAACTCAGGAGATAGGAATCTTCCTATTTTTGTGAGTTCTGTGAGTTCAAAACCTAAAAACAAAACAGTAGTAGCTCACACTTTTAATCCTGACTATAGGATTATAATACAGATTTGAACCCAAAAGTGAAATAACTGGGTAGAGAGGATATTTAAGGCAGGTGTAGGCAGCTACTGAGGTTTTCTGTAGGAGAAACCATCCAGGCTGAGGACTCTTAAAGATAACTTTTACCCCAAGATGTTGGCTGGGTAGGAATTTGCTGTTGTCTGTTTCCTCTCTCTGACATTCTAGGCTGATTTTATTAAATATAAAATATATAACCACAAAGCCAGGGGGTTCCTGTATAGATTTTTCAAAGAACTTATTTTCCCTTCCTATTCTTATTTATGGGTTGCTTGATTGTATCTTAAGATAGGATATCACTCTGTAGCCCAGACTGGTTTTGAACTCTTGATCCTGCCTCAGACTTCCAGATTACTTATAATTCCACACCTGGCTTTGTAGTGATATATTTTATATTTCATAAAGTCAGCCTAGAATATCGGAGAGAGAAAACAGACCACAGTCAATTCTCATCCAGCCAACTTCTCTGGGTAAAAGCTATCTCTGAGGACCACACTCTAATGCAAATTCAAAATTAACATTCTCCAGTTTAACATAGTCTGCTTCCAGCTATTGATATTCATTTTGGAACAGACAGGACATATTTAGAAAATGGCATATCACCAGAATATGTGGGTGGAAGTGTAGGACTTTTGCCTAATACAATGTGGCTAGATTTTTTTTTAAGCTAGAAAAAAATCTGTTTCCCAAATCATTTAGGTAAGAACATAGCCCTCCATTAAACAACTTTATGACGTAGAGTAGCATCGGCTCATTACAAATAGCTGTTCACAGAAGCTGTACTTTAAAACACAGCCTTCTGCAGCCCAGTGGTGCAGCCTCTGTGTAGCATGTTTGAGTCCAATGCTTGATCCCTAGGACAGAAAACAAAGAAACAACCAAAAAACCCCAAATAACAAAAACATCAAATATAGACAATATACACTAGTGATATTGATTATTGCTAATTACATTCATAGTAAAAATAATATTATTTCATCAAATGCTTCATATAAACAAAGTGAAAGAAAAGAAAAAACACATGATCATCTCATTAGATGCAGAAAAGGCCTTTGACAAAAATCTAAGATCCATTCATGATAAAAGTCCTAGAGAGATTAGGATACAAGAGTCATACCTAAATAAAATAAAGGCATATATAGTCAACATTAAATTAAATGGTAAGAATCTAAAAGCAATTCCATTAAAATCAGGAAAAAGACAAGGCTGTCCACTCTCTCCATAGCTATTCAATATAGCACTTAAAGATTTAGGTAGAACAATAAGAACTGAAGGAGATCAAGGGGATACAAAGTAGAAAGGAAGAAGTCAAAGTATCATTACTTACAGATATGATAGTATACATATGATACTGACCCTAAAAATCCCATGAGGGTGCTCCCACAGCTGATACCCACTTTCAGGGAAGTGACTGAATACAAGATTAACTCCAAAAAATCTGTAGCCCTCTTATATGCAAATGACAAATGGATTGAGGAAGAAATCTGAGAAGGAACACCTTTCACAATAGTTAAATTACAATATAAAATATCTTAGGGTAACTCTAACCATGCAAGTCAAAGCCTTGTATGACAAAACTAGTCTTTGAAGAAAGAAATTGAAGAAAGTGTCAGAAGATAAAAAGATCTCCCATAGTAAAAATAGCTATCCTACCAAAAGCAATCTACAGATTCAATAAATCCCCATCTAAAGTTCAACACAATTCTTTATAGACCTTTAAAGAAAAATTCTCAACTTCATATGGAAAAATTTAAAAAAGAAAAAACAAGGATAGCTAAAAACAATCCTGAACAATGAAAAACTGCTGGAAGTAGCACCATCCCTGACTTCAGGTTATACTACAGAACTATAGTAATAAAAACCATCTGGTATTGACATAAAAGCAGACAGTTAATCAGTGAAACTGAAGTGAAGATTCAGACATAAATGTACACACCTATGGATATCTGATTTTGAATGGAGAAGCCAGAAATGCAGTGGGAAAAGAAAGCTCTTTAACAAACTACCAGTCAAAGTGGTCATTCATATTCATCAACCTGCACAGAACTCAACTCCAAATGAATCAAAGACCTCAATATAAAATAAAGGATAAAGAAAATGTGATAAATTTATACAATGGAGTATTACTCAGCTGGTTGTTTTTTTTTTTAATGGCATTAGGGAAGCCATTAGGAAAAAAAAATCATCCTGAGTTAGGTAACCCAAACCCAAAAAGGCAAATATGATCAGTGTCTTATCCAGAGGTCATCAGAGAGGCTTTCCCCAGCAGCAGATAAGAGAGGATGCAGACACACACTATGCCTAGAATCTAAATTGGAGGTCTTTATCAGATCACTCCCCTCAGAGATCAGGGAACTCCATGAAAGAATGGACTGGAAGACTGTGGGACTCAGAGGAAATGGAAGACACCAGGAGAACACAGCCACTGAATCAACTAAGCATGACTCACGTGGGCTCACAGACCGAGGCAGCGGGTCTGTACAGGGCCTCTGTGGATATGCTGTAGCTGCTAGCTTGGAGTTTCTGTAGGACTCCTGATTGTGGGAGCAGGTGTGTCTTTGACTGTTTTCCTTGCTTTGGGGACTCTTCCTCCTGTTGGGTTGCCTTATCCAGCCTTGGTATGAAGGCTTTTGCCTTGTCTTACTGTATTTTTTTGTGATGTGTTTATTTCTCTCAGAGGTCTGCTCTTTTCTGAAGAGAGAGAGAGACAGAAGAGGAATGGATCTGGGGGAGAGGGGAAGGGTAGAGCCTGGAAGAAGTGGAGAATGGGAAGAATGTATGAGAAAAGAATTCAATTAAAAAAATCAAAGTAGTTGAGGTCCTAAAAGATTTAGGAGATTGATAAACTGGAATAGATTTCCACCATGAAACTACAGTTCCGAAGCTGTTCACGAGAAGGGGCCAGTGTCTGGGCTGGAGTTTTGGTTCTGCCCTGATTCACAGGTTGCTCATTTGGAGAAAGGGATAACAGGAAGCCAGGACACTGCTAGCAGCTCTGGCCTCCAGGATGGATAGGACCTCTAACTTTCCTGCTTCTTGCCAACGACAAAAATGGAAATGGTACTTTTTGAGTCCATGGCCTTAACTGACAGATCCACTTTTATCGCCATGCCCATCATTTGTGCTACCTATGACTCTGATTCATGAACGTCCTGCTGTCTCCTAAGAAGCTTAGCATTTCAGGCCCTTCATAACTTGACACAAGGGATCTTTGTCAATATTACCATCACTCCTGAAAAAAAAAAAAAAAAACAACCTATTCTCCAGACTGTATATTTTCTTCAGCCAGTTCCCATCTTGGCCGGACTTTCTCCATGTCTCCCAACAGCAGTGATGTCTGCTTGAAATGCCCATCTTTCCACGTTTCCAGTCAAATCATACCAGTTCAGGCATCCTTTACATAGAGCCATCAACCTCCCTTATATAAAACTTATTTTTCTCCTCATGTACTAATGTATTTTGAGTCTGCATTTCTTCATTATTTTTTTAATTCTTAAGTTGTAATATTTTTTATGGAGCCCAAGCTGACCTCAAATTTATGATACCCCTGCCTTTGATCCTGTGTTGTAGGACTATAAGTATATAACACCACAGTTACCACATTTTATAATTTATTGCTATAATGTATTTGCTTTGTAGTTATGTGTTTTAACTAAGAGCTGTTGAGTTGGAGTCATTCATCCTAGAGACAAACCTGGCTTTTGTTTGGCAGCCCACTACTTCCACTCTTGAGCCATTCAAATTGGTGAGACCTCCCCCAAGGTTCCATATCTGTATAGCATGCTCTCCTGGTCTTCACTGTACACATCAGTCTGTGTGATGGCAGTCTTGGTTGCCAACTTGACTACTCTGAAATTAACTAAAACCCCAAAGGATAGGTAAACCCGTGAGGAATTTTTCTTGATTGAATCATTTGAAGAGGGAAGACCCTCCTCAATCCAATCTTTGGAGGTGGGAAGATCCACCTTAAACCTGGGCCACAGCTTCTGTGGCAGCTATTATGAAGGACATGGAATAAGGAAGCTTGTTCTTTGCCTGCTTGCCTTAACTAACAAGTCCATTCTTTCTTTGGCATTAGGGCTAATTCTTCAGATTATGGTGCATACTAAACATTAGCTGAGACCTCCAGCCTTGGGGACTGAACAACTATTGGATTCTTGGACTTTCCATCAGGAAATAGCCATTGTTAGTCAGACTATGACCTGTATGCCACTCTAACGGGCCCCACATATATACCTACATCTGAACAGATCTGCCTCACACCTGTACCCCACCAGACCAAAGCCCAGATACATCCTAGACTTCTCAGTGACACAAGAAAAAAAAATACCACCATGTTGCTTAAACAAGTTTGGAAACTTTCACAGCCACAGAGACCAACCTTCAACACCACCACTATCTGTCCACTGGGGGCAGACTGTTACCGATCTTTCCATGCATGCTCATCCCCACTGGGTCATTGTTCATTAAACATGTGTGCATATGCATTCATGCACAGCACTAATCAAGAGCTTTTACTCAACAAAATTTTTTTACATGAGTTGGAAAATAAATATTTTATCTGGAAGGAAACAAAGGATTTAATTTTAGCCTTCTTTCTTCCAGTCAGTAGACAATGACAAGCATTAGTGAGCTTCAAGACAGCTTTAAATTTGTAATTAAACTTTTTTGTAAAAAATCCATCCTTGCTTTCAAGATTGCTTAAGTACTTGTGGCATATGGGAAAGCAGGTGTTTGGCAGCATTTTTTTTCTTATTTTAGATCTTTAAAAACCACAAACTCTTTTCTCATTCTAAAATTAGGTAGGATAGCACAATTCTAGCTTGGCTTCCCCAACCCTTTCAAGTGCACAATTAATAACACTGTATTAAGAAGCCACAGGCTTATTCAGTGCTGAAAAAGAGATGCATTCAGGCTTGCCACATTTTAGGGCCAAGTGAATACACTTCTTATTTACGTCCAAAGTGAAAACACTCTGGAAAACTATGAGCAGAGGTTCCCTGCCACATAGCAATGCTGGCAACTCATAGTAGAAACCTGCACAGGACTCTTTCTCTTGGGACACTCACAAGTATTGTCCATTCTAGGGTTAACTAATCATGGCTTATGTCCTTAGGCTTCTGAGCTGAGAAACCTGCATGTGGCTATCATCAGAAATTTTCGCCCGGCCTAGCTTGCTTAGTCCCAAGGTCTGGACCCTGAGTTCCACAGCAGCTTAGTTCCAAATAATCACACAAAGGCTTATATTAATTACAAACTGTTTGGTCTATGGCTCAGGCTAATTACTTGCTAACTCTTACACTTTAAGTTAACCCATACTTCTATTTATGTTTAGTCACATGACTTGGTACCCTTTTGCTCAGTGCAGCATTCTCATTCTGCTTCCTGTGCATCTCATTGTTATCTCATCTCTCTTCCAATTCCCAGAATTCTCCTAGTCTGGTTGCCCTGCCTCTACTTCCTGTCTAGCTACTTGACTAATCAGCATTTTATTAAACCAGTATTTACAGTGACAAATATTTACAGTGTTAAAAAAGGAGTACCCATTAATATTAATAATAAATATGGCTTCAGTGAATTAGTGGAGAATCATAGTTGGGACATTGGAACATGGACATGTGCATGGTTTCCATGACATCATTCAATGTGTAGGAAGAGTAGAGTACTGAAGAACTGTTTCAAAGTCTTGATTTTGACTCACTCAGTACAAATTTTCTATCAGAACTGAGGTGCTTTTCTTACATTTTCCAAATACCACATACTTTAAGTCACCAAGTTTCAGCTTTCATTCAAAATATGCATCTAAAATAACTAATCATTTTCCTAGGCTGCCTAGGACCCCTGGATCCTGACAAGCATCACTTAGCAGCCCACCACTCATATACTACCCTTTCCTATGCCACTACTACCTCCAGATACAAATTCATACATGCTTCTTCTTCTCCTTTGTTACTCTTGTGGACTTGAATGGTATCACACCAGAAGTCTCTCAAATAGGTTCTAGTTCTTCTCCTAGGCTATGCTTATTTGGGGCAAAACCTCTCTCAGTTCCTATATTAACCCTCTAACATGCACTAAAGGATACAGGAAACACCTCTTCCAACTCCATCTTGGGAAGCAGCAAGCTCATGTGTCTTCTGCTTGTGTTGTATGTTCTGGGATTCAACAAACAAAATCCACCCTTTAATGCTATCTGTGGCCTATACGCAATCAGAGCATCCTTGAGTCTGAAAGTCCCTACCTTGCCCTGCATTTGGGGTCCTTTTTCTATCAGACTGACTTATACCTCTGTGATTGCTAATACGTTGCTTACATGGTAGCCTCTATACTAAAGAATTAAAAAAATCCTTGCTGAGTAACGAAGGCAAGTCTAGCATTGGGTGGGTATGAAAAGCATCAGGTATAACTCATAGAGAATTGTGTGACAGAACATGTTACTATCTTTCAAGCCTGCTGCCCTCTAGCCAGAAAGTCTAGTTACCCTTGACCTCAGTACCAGCTCTGGGCTTTGTCAGACTTCTGCTACTAATTAATCACTTAGGACTCAGGTGACTGACATTACCACACCAAGCCTAATTTCTCCACCAGAAACACCAGATAATACAAGCGTACAGTCTCTAGAGACCCCGATAACTCTAAAGATATGACTTAAACATAAAAAAAGACAATACCACCAGCCAGGCATGACGGGTTAGATTCTTATAATAGCAGAACCTGAGGAGCACTTGCATAAGAATTGAGTTCAAAGCCAGCCTGGGCTACATGATGAGATAGTCTTAAAATTAAAAAAAAAATACTAAACATTTTTTAAAATAAATAAAACTTCTGGGGACACATTGCAGCTGGCAGAGCTCTTGAATAGCAAGCATGAAGCTCAGGTTGAGTCTCCAGTACCACATAACCCCAGGCATGATGGTATATGCCTGTAATCCCAGCACTTGCCATAAAGCGACAAGACAATCAGAGACTCAAGGCATAGTTTAACAACATAGGTTAGAAGCTAGCCTGGGTTACATAATACCCTGTCTCAAAAAATAAAAGTAATAAAGCCACTAGATTCCATCTTGTACCTAACAGAGCAAGAGTCAGTCACTGAAACCTTTCTTAAAATAATAATTATTCAAAAATGCTTAATGACTACTGAGGATACTAAAAGGGTAAACACTATTATAAATTCTATTATTATTATAATACAAATTTGGGTTGCCATACAGACATTTAAGTTGCAGATGTAAGTGGTCATAGTGTATTATTTGCTAACATCTAGTAGGATAACAGTACTAATTTTAAGATCAATAGTTTGTTATCACAAAGTCTAGTACATGTTTAGAGACTAAGTATAAACCTTAATTCTATTGAGGTAACTTGTGTATGGTTAGCAGGCCAACATATACTGATTCATTCCTTTAACTAAGAACTCTGCCACCAACATTACTTTGGGCTTTGGAGACTGTGACTTGTTAAAGTGGGGTGGCCTTGGCTAAACTGAGAATCCATTTATGTCTTTTTCTCTGTTCTCCAAAATTTAGGTATAAATAAGAACTATTTTCATTGAAGGTCAGCTTACCTACATCTTGAAATACAGCCAAGGCTATAAAATATATCTAGAGGCAGAAATGTTTCCAGGAAATAAAAAAGGAGTAGACTCGGTGTTTGTAAATAAAGTCATAGCCCAGTAGTAAGAAGGAATTCATCGTAGCATCCTTCCCAGCGGGACCTGTGTGGGACCTACATTTCTACCTGGATTGGATACTCCATGATAATGAATCACAGAGCTATGGCATATGAAGGTAAGATGTGTCAAATGTCCCGTACCAGCAAAAATCTGCCTCAGCTGTAACAAAGGTCAGAGGGTGCTTCTAGGAGAAAATTAAGCTAAAACTGTCACCAACCTTCCTGAAGGCTACAGCAGCATTACTTGGGAATTGAAAGATGGCTGCATATAGAGAACCAGCATTCCGATGACAGATATCAAGCCACACTTAGTCTTTAAGACAGGATGAAAAGAAAACCTGGATACTTTGACTCAAGAGCCAGCTCTACATCAAGAAGGGCTTAAACTTGGTTGAAACTGCCCCTATCTGGCTCTCAGTCTCCTTAGTTCTGGAATAAGAAGATAGAACCACCAACCTCTTAAGTCTGTTGTGAACCCAGCATGTGTGAATCTGTGACATTTAGGCAAATGTCAAGGTTGGCACAAACCCAGGGCTTTGGACATACCCTGCAAATGTTCCATCACTGAGAAGCCCAAGCCCCAGCCCCCGCCATGGGAAGCCATTTTTACCCTTCCTACTTAGAAATGTCATTCCTCCTGGTTCCACGGGACCCCTTTAATGTGGCTGGAATTTACCACTGTAGGCACTGTTTTCATGAATTCCGGTACTATGAGCAATGAGGTCAAGGTCAACAGTTAAAATTTGATTCCTCTTGGGCCTGTTGCCTTTCTGTTCAGCCAGGAGCAGTATAAGTCATTGCAGTTATGGCCTGCTACCTTGTTACACAGGTGAAATTTTGCTGTCTCATTTTCTCGCTTAGACACTGAATGTGGCTGCTTTCTCCATCTGCAACCGAGACAGCACAGCCAGAACATTCCACCATGCTTATTATCTACAGGCTGGACTCTTTAGAGTCTGCAACCTCTACCCTGAACCAATGTACAGCAAGCCAGCATTTGTCTGATGTTCTCCAGGTTCCCTGGGTAAGGGGACATCCTGAAGGGGAAATGGCAATCATCATTCTCTGAGGAACTGCTACATGCTAGGCACCATGCCAACTCTTTCATGCTGTGTGCAGAGGAGGTTCACTAAACCACCAACTTCTTTAGGATGATAAGCATCACTTCATCATCTCAGCTCCCCGGAAACTTCTTCATATCAATCAATACACAAAGCAGACTTTCATGTGCATTTGTTGAACCTGTCTTATTCAGAATTCACAAAACCTACAAAGAAACTTAAGTGTTAGTGAATTGGGTAAGACATGGGATAAGCCCTGATTGGTCAACCCTCTCCAAAACTTGGAAATAGCTGAACCCAGTCAGTAGGATTAGATTATTGTCACCACACCCTGATAACATAAGGCTGGATGCTGTTAACTTCCCAACTTTCTCTTTCTTTCTTTCCTTTTTTGAAGTACTTATTTATTTATTTATTTATTATGTATACAGAAGAGGGTACCAGATGTCATCATAGATGGTTGTGAGCCACCATGTGGTTGCTGGGTATTGAACTCAGGTCTTCCGGAAGAACAGTCAGTACTCTTATCCTCCGAGCCATCTCTCCAGCCCCCAACTTTCTCTTTCACATGACAGTTCTATACAAGGCCATGTAAAACTACCCATGCCATTGCTACGTATCAGGCATTAATCTATCCACTTTGAAGATGTAGACATCTTTAATTTTCACAACCAATGAGCCCGGGTTATTCCCATGTCAAGCATAATAAAAGCTTCAAACCTGTGAAGCCCAAAAGTTCAGACATCTTAAAGTCTGGCATAATAAGCAAAGAGTAAAGTCTGGATTTCAGTCCAAGAAGTAAAGATTCCGGAGTCCTAGGCTTCTTTACCACCCCAGCTTTATTCTAGTTCTTCCGCATATCTCTTCTCAGGACACAAGCCTTCCATAAAGGCTGGACACTGTGGTGCTTGTGTCTATAACGCATGTAGGAGACCAAGGCAGGAAGATCAGAGGTTCAAGGCCAGCCTGGATACATAGCAAGTTGCAGTCCTGCCTAAAGTTTAAGACTTGTAAACAAACAAAAACCTAAGCAAAAGAAGACTTGATAATGAGGATAAATATTTACTCCTCTTTCTGCTATACAATCCATTAAAATACTAAAGGCCAATCATTTCATGGACTGCTTTTATCATCTTAATATATCTCTTAATGCAAAGACCATTTTCAAAAGGTTTAAGCCAAGCAATTTAATTAACTATAAAACAACTCATTCTGATCTACTCATCTATAAACTTTACAAACAACATCAAAAATGTGGCTTTCATTAGTTTATGCTTCAGGTATAACAAAGGATGGCATTGGAAAGTGTATGTAGAGGTCTAGCATGCACAAGTCCCTGGGTTCAATCCCTATCATTGCAAAAATAAAGTTAAAACCTGAGAAATTGAGGCACAAAGAAAATGCTAAAGTAAGCTTTGTTCTTACTGAACATTCAGGTTATATGCTAATATTTAGAGAAGAAAGAATGGGCAATATCATAGGTTAGTTAAGTCAGTGACCTAAATATATTTATTCACTCTAAAATAAAACTTGTCTATTGTTGTAGTAAGTTTTCTGTCCCGGACTTTTCAGTTTTTGCCTAGATTTCGTGCCCACTCTGAGCCTCACTGCCACTTAGGCCCAAATAATCACACACAGGCTTATATTATTTTTATGCTGATTGACCTAGGGCCCAGGCATATAACTTGCTAGCTCTTTAGTCTTAAACTAACCCATGATTCTTATCCTGTTCAGCCATGCAGCTTGGCACCTTTTCTCAGCACATTTCCTCTGCATCTCCTGGCAACTCCAGCGACTCAGTGGCATCTGTCTCTGTTCTTCCTGTACTCAGAGTTTTCCTAATCTGCTAGCTCCACCCATACTTCCTGTCTACCTTCAGCCAATCAGTGTTTTTTTTTAAACTAGTAGTAGGGACAAATATTTCCAAGGTACCGTAATCTCACTATATATTGTTTGTGTTATTTTCTCTAGCTAAATCTTATTTGACATTTTAGAAACTATTGGTATTACAGTGTCAAGTTCCAATGTGAGTACAGTGATTACACATAGAATTTCACTCAAATTACACCCAGGAATTGTGTTTCTTATAGATACTTACATATCAAGGAAAAACAAGACTATGAAACCAAACACAGGGAGACAGAAAGAAAGTCAGTGCCAAATTGATGGGTCATAAACTGTGTGTAATTGACCATGCCAGTCTTAAATATCTATGTTCTCACCACAAATACCTCTTCCTTCATGTTCATGTTCAAATGTCCTAGGTATTTAACAATTTAGAACCTTCTCTCTGGTGGTGGTGGAGTAGAAGTGGTAATGTGTGTGTGTGTGTGTGTGTGTGTGTGTGTGTGTGTGTGTGTGTGTCTTTCCTATGACAGTGATAAAATTTTCTGACAGAAGCAATTGAAAAAAGAAAGGGGTTATTCTGCCTCACAGGTCAAAAAAAGTAAAGGACCTTGAAGTAGCTTACTGAATAAGGGACAGGGCACCATCCACAGTGGAAAGACCTTCCCACCACAATGAATACAATTAACTGGTACAGGCATGTCCAGAGGCTAACCTTAATCTAGATAATTCTTCACAGATGTGCCTCAAGGTTTACATGCTATACCCATTGACAATTCTACACCCATTGATGACAATTCTATACCCCTTGACAACAATTCTACACCCATTGACAATTCTACACCTGCTGACAATTGCTACTAACTATACAATAAGTGTGTGTGCATATATATATATTTGATTATTAGTTATAATTAGTTGATTAAAGACAAGTTTGTTTTATTGTTCTTTAAGATATAGCAAAATGTGTAAGCAGTTTATTTATATCAATGGAATCATTTTTATGACTCATATTAAATATTTTCACATTGTTATGATAGCAAATATGCTTGCATGCTTTCTATTGTGGAGTAAGGAGATGATCTTATGAGCACTGAGCTAATTTTGCTTTGCTTTTTAAATACATCGCTTCAAGTATGCAACATTGTTACTTTGCAAATTCTACACAAATTACAATTTGAGTTTACATGATTTCTTCTATAGCCTTTCTAGTTTAATGAACTTACTTTGATCTTAATCTAAAAATACAATGATCATGTGTGATGGTTAATTTTATGTTAGTATTTCTGGAAGTGTCTGTGGTGGTTTTTCTAGGAGAGACTGGCATTGGAATCAGTGGATTGGAATCAAGAAGATCCTCCCTCACCAATATGAGTGGGCATCGTTCAATCTGCTGATGTCTCAAATAGAACCAAAAGCATGGGGTGTGTTCTCACTATGGCTTCTTGGGCTTGGGCATCCATCTGTTCCTGCCCTTGGACATGGCCACATACCCACCCTACGCCATGTTTTAAGGCCCTTTATCACTTATCACTACTTTCCTGGGTTTACAGCTTTTAGATAGAAGACAATTATACTTTCTAGCTTCCAGAATATTGTAAGCCAGCTCCTTGAATTAAATCTATTTTATGTATCAATATCTGTACACTGGCTTTATTTTGCTTAAAACCTGGTTTAACACGCCTAGACTATTCCTAGCAATTTAGCTACAGGACAGTACTTAGAAAACAATTTATAATGTGACTTTTCCCAAAAGCATTTGCACAGATGCCAACACCTCACACACTCATTTAATCACATAGCAAGGACCCATCTAAGATGGAAGGTACAGATTCCGGGAACACGTGAATTCCATCCTGTTAAGAAGTCTATCAGTTGGCTGGAACACAGAGGCAAATTTTCAACACAGAGATGTACCCTGCACACACCAGAAGACAGTCAAACCACTCTCAGAGGTTAATATCACTTGAACTAGGAGAATATACTGCATATTTGAGGGCATGCAAAGTGATTTGCTATGGGCATTTTTAAAGGATAGAGAAAGAACCACAACAAAAAAAATTCTGAAACTGAAATTGAAGCCAGGGTTCGAGTCCTAAGCTCTGGGGTTACAGTTCTCAGTCATCATACCAGGATGAGAACCCTTAAATAAAAACAAGGTCAGAATGAATGCAAGAAAGAGAAAAAGGCACAAAGGAATAATGACATGTTGAACCTTAATGGAGGGAAGAAATTTAGTACTTAAAGCTGCATAGGGCCTTCATGAGAGCATATCTCCTCATCCAAAGCCTCCTTATCGATGGCTGTCTGCAAGGCTTATTGATAACTGTCTAGGAAGATGACTGCTTAGTTATGTCTACAACTTTACTAAGACCATGAATGGTAGTACATGCCTGTAATCTTAGCATTGAGGAAGCAGAGGCAGGGGAATATCAAGTTCAGACCTGCCTGGGCTGCAGGAGAATCAAGGGAAGGAGGGAGATAGAGAAAAGTTAGGGAAATGCCTTAGTTCATGGGAAATGTATTAATTCTAAAAATGTTCACAACATACTGGATTATTTTCTCAGGCTGCTATAGCGAAGTGTCATAGGCAGGGTGGAGGGCTTGAACACAAAAATCTGTTTTCTCAAAATTCTGAAGGCTAAAATTCCAAAATCAAGGAGTCAGAGTTGGGTTGGTTTGTGGTCTAGTTGATTTATAAATATGTGTGTGCGTGTGCGTGTGCGTGTGCGTGTGTGTGTGTGTGTGTGTGTGTTCATACAATGTTTTAGAAAGATAGATTTATGACTCAGCTCCTTGGTTTCATTGTCATGTGGTCACTTTCTTTATAGACTCTCTTTCCAAATTTTTTTTTTTAAAACTTTATTTATTTATTTATTTGCCTTGGTGTTTGCCTGGAACTGGAACTACAGACAGTTGTTAGCTGCCATGTGGGTGCTGGGAATCGAACCCGGGTCCTCTGGAAGAGCAGACAGTGCTCTTAACCACTGAGCCATCTCTCCAGCCCCTCTCTTTCCAAATTTGTACAAAGCTTTTTCTTTTGGGCCATCAACAAGCTCCTAAATCATAACCCAGAGACCTATTATTAGTAATAAATGCTCAGCCTTATCATATGCTCATTTCTTGCTAGCTCTTATAATTTAGCCTGCCTCCCTTTATCTGCATTTTGCCTCAGGCTTCTTACCTTTCTTTCTGTGTGTCCTCCCCTGTCTGCGGCTGTCAGCTGCCTGCTGGCCCAGACATGACCATCTCCTTCTCCCTCAGTTTCCCTCCTCTTTCTTGCCCCATTCTCCTTTAGCCTAGATTTCTTCTCCTATTCTTTCTTGCTGCCTACCAGTCCTGCCTAGCTATTGACCATCCAGCTTTTTATTAGACAAATTAGGTGCCTCAGCCAGGCAAGGCAAAACAGTAACACATCTTCTCATAATTAAACAAATACAGCATAAACAAATGTAACACAGCTTTACACAAAGTAATATTCTGCAGCATAAACAAATGTGACATATCTTTACATATTTAAATATTTCACAACACAAATGAACTCATTTCAAGATATTCTGTGTCTTAGGACACCCACACAGAAATTCTAACGGCACATAATATGTACCAGCTCTGTGACAGACAATAGAATCAATACATGAATACTCATAAGACTCAAAACATCAGTGCATTATCCTCTCACTGGCACACACTTTTCATTATGATCTTTCAGTTGTTTCTCACAAATAATAAGGCAACCTTCTTGGCAAAGAAGCGAGGGAAATAAAGAAATGAGCTAACCTTGTTCTGTGTGTTCTGTGTACCAAACAACCAGCTTCATCCGGTCACTGCCCACAGGTTTTTAGTCTCAACCTACAAACGCACTGGCTTCAGCAATAAAAGCCACTGAATAGCACTAAATACAGACAGTCTAGATTAACCCTAACCTTAGTTGAAAGAAAACCTCAGGTTGGTTTTCCATACTTCAGATCTCAAAGATTGTGTTTTTCCCTCATACTTAGGAAGCGGGAACAATAGCATGGACTTGGAACTGCCTAGTACCACATCTGTGTGTCCATGCTCTGAGGAACCACACATCACAGGGTCTCCAGAGATTCAGGTTATAGAACTCACACTAGGACCTTATAATTATTCTGCAAGTCCTACAACTTAATAATCTTAATTTTTTTAAATTATTTTTGTTCGTCTATTTGGGGCCACAAGTTGTATTCATTATAGACTTAAAGAAAAAAATTAATGATTTAAGTAGGAAAGCAGATCAGAACTCAAGTCAATGAAAACAATAGCTTTATTATGTTTAATATGTAAATAACAATAGCATTAAAGAAAATAGTACCACATTTCTGAATAAAAATTTAGCTGTATACTTTAAATGATTTGCCATAAAAAACTGACCTAAGTCTATGAATAGGAATTTTCCCTTAAATACTGTATAACAATTTGAATGCCCATATTCACATAATTTTATAGCAGATCTAAAAGAAACCTTGACTCCCAAAGACACTGAATGAGGAAATTACTCCAGATTATGTAATAATATGACAAACCTTTAAGCTCTAGTTCACATTTCAAGCTTGAAATGTCCCAAACTGAACTCCAACAGGACCCCACTGACTCTACAATAGGACCTGGCTGATTTAGTTAAGAGATGCCTTTGGCTTGAACTCTTGATTTTAGAATATAATCTTTGCTTAAGATGAATCCTCATAATCTATCTGTGAAATACATGAGAATTATAAAAGTGTGGTATTGAAATTGAAATGAGTAGCTCTGGGAGGTCAACTGGGTCATTGTGGAATTCACCTGTGACCTGGCAGGAGGGAGGGAGGGTGGTGGGTTTGAATACAAGGCAGCCACTTGCAGGCTCTCTTCTTCCCCTTCCCTCTCCATTGGTCCTGCAACTGTATGTGTCTCATGTCCTACACATATAAATTCTTCCATGCCTGAAACACTTAATTTCCAGAGTGTGATCTAGACAGAAGATAGACAGACAGATAAATGATAGACAGATGACAAGTTGATGGATAGAGACAGATAGACCGACAGATAGACAATAGAAAATTGTGAAGGTAGATATCAGATAGATATCAAATAGTTATTAGAAATATCAAATAGATATCATTTAGAAAGACAGATAGATAGATGAACAATAAAGATTATATACTAGATATATACTAGGCCAGAAGTAAGAATCTAGGTAAATGTGTTAATGTCTTATGCTTTTCAATAACAATTACATTGCAATCAGAAGGAAATACTAACTTAAAAACTGGAATGCAGATATATTTTCCCTTCCTATATACCTGATCATATTACAAAAAACAAACAAACAAACTCAGATTAAACATCATCTGTCACTTCCCATTAAGGACCCTGACCTATCCTACTCAAAGTGATGGGCTCAGCCTGCAGCCTGGAGCCCCATCAACTGCTGTACCCAGGGTTCTGGGTCTGGAACCCCTTACCTCTCACCTTTCCTGCCTCTGCCTCCCCTGGCCTGTCTAAGCAGCTGCCATGCCTGTCCTCCACTAGTGTGCTATTTCCATCTGCTTTTAAATGAAAACCTAGCCGATTCAATCTGTCAGCATTGTTCCTAAACTTAGAAATGCTAACAGATCAGGTCTACTGTTACTCCTATGACCTCAAGACATGTGCTTTGTATTTTCACTGTGCCTAGAACACTATAGTGCTCAAAGGTAGCAAGTCCTCCCAACAACCCCAAAAGGAAGGTCTAGTGTGTCCAGAGCAGGGAAGAGGTGGACACTGCTAGCTTTATGGAGTAAATGTAAGCCTAGGACTGCTCCTAGCTGGTCATCAAATGGCTGACCTCAGGGTAAACGAGGAACTTTTGGAATATATGATCTACCTAAATCCTCTTATCCTGGTAATAATTTGTTATACTCACTTGATCTCAATTTTCATATAATCCTGGTAATCAAAACCACCCTCAAAGCCTTTTCAGTCACAAGATCAAGGCCTTTGATAATTGTAGATTAGTTTCATCTTAAGCATTACGAAAGTTCTATTTTCTTTACAAAGGAAGAAACTGAACAGTCTCTGAACACTTGGCTCCTGCCTCTAAACTCAAGGCCTCTTACTGGATTAATACTTCACAATGCTCTAGTGGTTAAAAATCATTTACTTGGGGATAAGCAACCTTAATTTGAGTCCCTTTTACAGCTGATCACCTTTGCAAATCCTGGCAAAAGCCCATAACTTCTGAGCCCCAGATTTTCCACTGGCCAAAGGTTGGTCACTGTAGCCTTTTCATTGTGTCTTTGAGAAAAAAAAAAAAGATGGAAAGTACCTAAACATACATGGTGCTTGTTACTTAGTAATGCCAAAGGTCTGTCACCTTAGCCAACCTCTGTGACTCTCCCTTCACTTCCTTAAGACATGCAGATATGCAAAGTAAGCTCATTATGAAATACTCCTTAATTATAAATCCCCCAAAACTTATTAAGAAGAAAACGGGTGAGCATCCTTCAAATTACACTTCTGAAATCAATGAAAACTACAGAATCAAGATGAAAAAAAGGAAGCATTTTTTAGCTTCAAAGTTATTTTTTTCTTTGAAATGAAAATGAGATATTAGTCTTGATAACCTGGTATATATTCCAAAGTAACCTAACTTTTTAAAAACCTTACTATCCTATGTTTTTGCTGCACGATCTCCCACTTTCCAGTCCAACATTGTGAGTGGTCTAACATTGAGGAAAAGCCAGCTGCCACTCATGACGCCTCCTGTGTGTACAGTCATGATATGGTGCATCCCCAAAAGTTACATGCTGAAGGCCTGGGTCCCAATACTACACTCCGTTAGCAATAGATTACCCCACTGATGGATTCGTAATTTGGCAGTGCTTTCTAGGAGATGATTTAAACTAAGGAGTGTGGCCTCACTGACTTAAGTAGGAAGAGATTCCTTATTTGTTTCTGCCCCCTCTAACCCCTCCACCAGAAAGTTCTCTCTGGTCATCTTGCAGCATGCCCTCTCCACCATGACAATCTGCCTCGCCACATGTCTATAACACTGGACAAAGCAATCATGAGCTCCATAAAATATCTAAAGCCATAAGCCAAAATAAATCCTCCCTCTGTGAAGTACAGCCCTTCAGGATTTTGTCACAGCAATGAATAACACACACACACACACACACACACACACACACACACACACACACACGATGGGGGGAGATACATGGTATAAAGAGTAAGGACTCGGTATCTCATTTGTAAAATGAAAGTATCACTACTTAACTCGCTGGATATTTGTGGGAATTAAGATAACCAGTGAAGTATCTCTTAGCAATATTTCTTAAAGTATACAATGTTTTCAAAGTATCAAGAAGCCCTCAATGTATATTTACCAGATCTTTATTTTAATTTTTTCTTCCAAATTGAACAGCTCAGGCCAGTATTATTTGATGGTTGAACAGTATGCGGGAGTGGACACCTTGACATGGGTAAAGACTGACAACTGCCAAACAAGTTCTCTCAGGAATAAGTCTGCACATATCATGGTTTGCATCAGCACAAAGGCTCTGTGTTATTAATACTGAAATGACATCTGGAGTCTTTGCAGCTCCCTAACAGCCACTTGTCATCACTAATCCACAAATCATAAAGCAGCTATTACTTGGTATCTGTGGTTCAGTGCTTAAGTTCTCAGAAGTTCAAGTCACTCTTCCTCCCATGGGGAGTAAGGTGCTGGTCCTCACACTGGCTATGCATGACAACTATATGGTCTTGGATGCTTGAGACACAAGGGACCTCAGTCTCTCTTCAGCCCACTTAAAACTGATCCTCTGGGGTTGGGCTCAGGTGTCTGCAGAGTTTTGACAAACCCTGGATCACTGTAGTGTACAGCAGAGCCTGAGAATCTGAAGATAGTAGGCAAATGAGAGAAACAAAGAAAGAGTATCCTGGAAAGAAGAACTGGGCCACTTCAGGGAAAGCAGTAGCTGCTCAATTCCAGAAGGTGTGACTGAGAACTCTGGAGAAAATGACACAGTTCTTCTTTTATCATTCATATATAAAAGTTCCCCCATGTGTTTGTGGTTTTGCACACTCGGTCCCCAGCAAGTGATGCTGTCTTGGAGGGCTGTATCACCTTTGGGAGGTTGGAGCTATCCTGGAGGAAGTGAATAGCCAGAGAATAGGCCTTGAAGTTTCCAGCCCTGCCAGTACCTGGGCCTCCAGCTTCCTGACTGTTTTGGTGATGTAACCTTCAGTCACTGCTGCTTCTCCACCACGATGGATGACATCTTTATAAAATGTGAGCCAAAAAATCCTCTTTCTTTCCCTTAGGCTCAAGAAGGTACTCTGGCCATAGCAACAACGAAAGTGACTAACACATGTCATAGGTAACAAATGACAATCACACACACTTCCTCACTAGGAATGACTAGTGCTTGGGGTTTTGTAGTTCCTCATTACATTAATGTATGTGTGCTGGGAGATAGGAGAAACAGTAAGCACAAGACTCCTCTGTTATTACATAGGAATGCCCACCATGAGTTTGGGCAGCAACATTGATGATCGCCAACATGTCCCTTATTTCTGCTTCCTAACGTCAGGATGTGAACTGCCCTACCTGCCACACCTTCCCTAGCATGATGGACCAACGCCTTTGAAAATCCAAGCCAGCCCAGATCCTTCCTTTCTTTAGTCCTCTTGTCAGACATTTGGGTCAAAGAGCAAATGTAACATGTGCATATCATTGTACAACACAACAATACTGTACTCACAGGACAAGTACTTTTGGTCCCTGGAAAACATCACTCTATTTTCTGTGTCTAAGAATTCTGACTACTTGAAAACAAAAGCATTAGCATTCAGAATGCAAAGGAATTCCTCTCAGCAGAGACTATGCCTTAAAGGAAAACCACAAGAAGACAAGTCAGAGGGAGAAGATTAACAGCTATATGTTGTCAGAACCAAATCAACAAACAAACACAAAAGAATAAGAGAAAATGGTGCATTCATCTGCAAAGGAAAGGAAACACCCCCATTAGGATTCTGTTCTAGCCCTAAAGCCACACCTGGCCAGTGGCAATTAGCTCCATTAAAGTAGGATTCCCACCTCCCACCCCCTTTCCATCTTTTCTTCTCCCCACCCGTCTCCCTGTCCTCTCTCTCTCTGTCTCTGTATCTCTTCCCTCTCTCCATAATAATAAAGTCTCTGCACATGGGCCCAGTCTAAGTGCCCCTTGCCATCTCACCTTCCACCGAGCTGCATGGGGCACCAGGCAGCCATCCATAGCCATCCATGGGTATACTCATTATCGTACCATAACAACCCCCTCCCCCGCAGTGCGCGTGTGCGTGCGCGTGCGTGCGCGTGCGTGCGTGCGTGTGTGTGTGTGTGTGTGCGCGCGTGCGCGTGCGTGCGCGTGTGTGTGCGTGTGCGTGTTTGTG
>PVIH01017923.1:0-40201 GCA_004025045.1 Sigmodon hispidus | reverse complement strand
AAAAAAAAAAAAAAAAAAAAAAAAAAAAAAAGAAACAAAAGGGAATTTAATGGACAGATCATTATGAAAAGCAGACAAACTAAATCAGAGTGGGAAGGTGGGGACCTGGGTGCATGTTTAATACACCAGCTGCTTACAAGGACAGGGGACGGGAGGTAAGCAGAGCAGGAGCCAGGACACTTGACAGAGTAGAGAGTTAATGAGGCCTCTGAGCCATGGAAAGACATGAACTTTTCCATATCTGCACAAGGAGGAAGGTGACCTTGGAGATTAGAGGCTTTGGGAGTCCTAGTGACATGGCCCAAGCTTGAACCAGGCCTTTCAGAATGGCAAGGTGACCAATGTGGGACAATTTCGTAGGCAGACCTAGAAGACTGAGTGAGAACACAGGGAATAAGGATTCCATACCAACCAGGGCTCATACAAAGCACTGCCAACGAGAAACGAGACTCCAGAAAGAGCAAAGGATGAGCATTCAGGGTCTCTGAAGTAACTTGGAGAATGTCCCAGTTCAGAAGCAGTGGGAACTTAAAAGTCTGCTGATACTAATGACAAAGAACCAAAGAATTTACCAAAGTGATCATACCTTTAATATAAAATGTAGTCTCTCTGTCTCTGCCTGTCTCCCTTTCTCCCCCCTCCCTCCCCTGCCCCCTCCCCTCCTCTTTACCCTCACAACCCAGTCACCAAGTGGTAAGGAAGCCCAGACCTTGGAGAAACCATATGTAAGTATTCCAATCAATTGTCCCATTACGGCTTCTTCCAACAACCAAAGTCAACTCTAGCCGTTCACAAAAACATGCCTTCAGATGAGTCTGGTCACCATGGTTTTACACCTTTAAGCTTTGGGAATTTGTGTCACAGATTATTTTTTAATAGCTCAGTCATTAAAGTGCTGGCCCTGCAAGAATAAGGACCCAGGTTTGGTGCCTAGAACCCAGGTCAAAACAAAGCAAAACAACAAAATTGGGTGTGACGTTGCCTGCTTGTAACCTCAGCATTAGGGAGGCAGAGACAAGTGTATCTCTGATTTCCCTGGCCAGACAACCTCAAGAATTTGCTAAGTTCCAGGCTAGTAAGAGATTCTGTCTCAGAAGAGATTCTGGTATGTTGGTACATGTAGCTTTAACTTAACAGGAGGCAGAAGCAGACATAGCTCTGTGAATGAGACCAGCTTGGTCTACATAGAGAGTTTCAGGACAGTTCGGGCTACATAGAGAGACACTGTCTCAAATGAAAGAAAGGAAGGAAGAGGAAGAAAGTAGAAGAAAAGAAAAACCAAGATGAGCAACACCTAGTGACAGTGAGTCTCTGGTTTCAGTATATGCTCATCCACACCCACATACACACATGCACCTGCACACACATAAACACATGCATGCATGTGCACACACACGAAACAGAATAAGCTGTCGCTCTATGGACATTTTAGTCTTTAGTTCCCATAGCTAAGGGTCCTTGCCTCTTCAATCTTTCTCACACACATTGCTATACCTCAGGCACACAAGGCCCAGAGTCCTCCCATGTTGCAGCAGAATTACCCATAAGAGCAGGAGACTTGGAGAGGAAGAAAAAAAGAAAAAGAAAGAAGGGAGTGAAGTAGGGTGGGAAATGGTGGATCAGTAATGAAAGAGAGACCATGGCAGAGGAGACTGGTCTGTGATGTGCTCCAGACTATTCAGTTATATTGCTGACTGACTTCCTGGGAAGCCATGAACATTCTCTCTGCAGGAACCTGATGAGTAACACACAGCTCCACAGGGAGAAGAAAAGTATCTGCCTTTCTTCCTCAGGCTGGAGATAGCAGCTTAGATAGACATTGTCAAGTCTAAGTTGGGCAAAACACCCCTTCCTGCCTAGCGTTCTGCTGGGAACACGGAGACCCCACACTCAAGGAGCTAGTGTTCATTTGGAAATAGACAGAAATATCTGTCATTCTGTTTTCTCCAAGGAAGACCTCAGGTAAGATACGGTAGAAGTTCTCAAGTGCTTCTCTCTCTCTCTCTCTCTCTCTCTCTCTCTCTCTCTCTCTCTCTCTCTCTCTCTCTGTGTGTGTGTATGTGTTTGGTGGTATTATAGGGAGAAGAAACCTTACTGTAAGGATTTAATTAAAACAAAATTCTGCTTTTTTATTTTGAAAGCACTTGGCTGCTGTTAATGAACCATCTGGGACTAATTTGATGGTTACTCCAGGGACTTTGGCAAATAAAAGGGGAGGGGGTATCCAAATGAGTAGCTTTAAAACCTGATAGTTGGACATTAGTTAGAACACAGTCCATTGAAAGCAACTTAGACTGGCTTAAGGAAAAGAATTTTGGGGACATGCAATCAAGCAAGCCAGGTCTGGATTCAGACATAGATTCCAGGTTTAGACATCCTCATGGGTTCTTGGGGGTCTGTCCTTCCCATCCTTGGCATCTACCAGGATAGTTTTGCAGAGCCGCCCTGTCTCCTCAGTTACTCTTCATGGGGGTGGGGGGCAGTGCAGAAGGCGTAGAAAAGGGTGTGTCCAATGCAGAACGCTTCACTCTGATTGGATAAGGAGCTAATCACAGAGGTGAAGCAATAGAAATAGAAAATTCAACTGACCAACTAGAAACGGGTCGCAGGTTGGCTGTCTTCACACAAAACTGGATCTCTCATTAGAAAGAAAAATTACAAAGAAGTTCTAGTGAATAAAATTTAATGGTCTCAAAATGGCCCCGAGACAATAATAATACAAAGGGACAAATTCGGAGACTGAAGGGCGCTGAGAGAAGGCAGGTCCACGGTGTTTTTGGGGTCACATGTCAAATCTGGCGTGGACAACTCTGAAAGGAGGTTTACTGGCGTTTCCTCTCCCATTGTAACATATTTATGGTACACCTTTCTTGAAAAGATGATTGTCCAGTGGCAAAGCTTGCAATTCCTACGGCTCCAATTTGGGCTGTGAACCACATTCCTTCAGGGAGCTTGGAGTCAGGCACTCAGCATGCCCACCCTGGCTCTGTCGGTCCAGGTCAGGGTGGACAGTGCTTCTCTGCACCTCTGTCTGAATTGGCTGACGTTTCACCAGATGTTTTCTACTGAGCCTGAGGCTGAATCTCCCAGTCACGTGACAGGAAGTCGGGCCAGCATGGGGACTGTTAGCTAAGTCACCGGTCTTTCTGGTCTAGAGTCTTCTAGTTCCTTTCCTGGTAGGCCCACATTCAGTGAAAGAGAGTGTTAGATTGTTAGGGAGATGTGGTAGCAAGATGAGCTTAGCCACCCTTAAATGATGGAGCAACCCAGAGAACCCAGTCCTACTTGGTGGACTTTTTATATCATATAAAATTATATGCTTTAAATCCCAGCTCTTGGGAGGCAGAGGCAGATGGATCTCTTTGAGTTCAAGGCCAGCCTAATCTATAAAGCAAGTTCCACAGCAACTAAGACTGTTACACAGAGAAACTTTGTCTTGGAAAACAAACAGCAAAAAACCCAAACAACAGCAAACAAGCAAACAAAAAAAATACATATATGGGGAGAAAAGGGCTTTATTTTATAAAAAAATAAATTAAAAAAAGAAAAAAATATAATATTTCATGGGATTGTAGCTCATGTATGGAAAGATACACAAAACGTAAAATGCACAAAGTTAACAAGACACCTTTTCACTTACCACCCAGACGAAAAAAAAGAGTTCTCTCTCCAGCCTATATGTGTTGAGAGTTCTCTCCACAAGTTTCTCATTCCAAGTTTAATGGAGGAAGCAAATGTGTCCACCTCTTCTCATCAATGGGCCAACAGGCACGTGGAGACTTTGGAATCAGTCTGCTTGTTTACTTTAAGTGCAAGGAGCAAAATTTCTCTTTAAGCTGGTTTCCCATCCCTGAGTATTTCTGAGGCACTGACTAGGAGAAGGAAATGGAGAAAAGGCAGAAGTTAAATTTTGTTCTAGCCTTGTTTGGAAGTCTAATCTTGATGAGCAAAGAATGTAATTAAAACGGATTACAGACTATTAGACACACACAAGAACAAAATGATTGCAGTGTGTGCAAAGCAGTAATTAAAGCTTTAGAGGAGGAACAAGTCACCATCACTTAAAATGATTATTTGTCAAGGTTAGTAACAAATATTGACACGCAAGCTTTCCCCCCTGTTCCTGCTTCTCAGAGGCAGGCGCTCAGCAATTAGTGGCCCCTATTCAAGAATCAATATGGCCTTGGGTCTAAAGCAGAGAGATCCATACATTTTTAAATTAGTGGGCAGAATGGCAGACAGGTTCCAAGAAAGGGAACTTGCTTTCAGGATCATTCAATTAGTGCTTCAAAGACAAAGAGGAACCAGTCAGGGCAGCGTCCCTTAAGTGGGTTTATCTCACAGATGTTATGATAACCACTGGGAGACACTTCTTCACATTAGTGAGATTTTATGCTTTATCTTTACAATGGAAACAACTGAAGGCATGAAATGGAATGTTGCTTAAATGTGTGGTCCAGTGATTAGAAGCCTGGACTCTGAAGTCAGACTTCCTGGATTCAGATTGTAAAATCTTCCCTTTTGTTGAGCAGATTTTGGGCAAGTTATTTATCCATTTATATCTGGTTGTTTCCTTCTCTTTAAAATGAGAATAATAATTAAATCTATCTTATGTAACACTGAAATCACAAAGAGATCATGTAAGCAAAAGTTTTGGAATGCAGTTAGGGTTCAAAATGTATACACTGTTACATTAGTGAGGACAGGCTGGGTTATGACACAGGAACATGTAAGCCCCCAAATCCTACTGGATTTACTCAATGAACTGGATTTTACACTCAAGCTATGTCTTTCCCATAGGGCAAGGAGAGAGGATCAGACTAGAACTATGCTTCTCATAGCCACTCGGAAGCCTAGGACTTTATAAGCAAGCCGCATGGAACATTCACAGAAGCAAGAGAAGCCTACCGAGGTGTTTCATTGCCACCACCTAAGAGAGACAAATGCAAATTATAACTTATCTCACTGGGTAGAGCTAGTTAACTGAGCACCAAGTAGTTTGCAAAACATTAATAGGAGAAAAAACATTGTTTATTGAGGGCTTTTTCTCTGCCATATGTATTTTTACTACTGCCGCCATGCCATCAATGTTACGGATCTACAAGTGTTTTCGCTGTATGAATTTGGAGAACATTTAAACCTATGATACAGATGAATCCCCAAAGAACTCAATCACCTCACCCAGTACTCATGATGAAGTAATATTATTCTAGGTTTTAGAACATGAGGATGAACTTGACCACGTAAAGACTTTCCTCCCGTGGACCTTTCAGTACAATAATATAACTGACTAAGTAAGCAGCTGATCTCTGCAGCAGGAGGCTTTAGCAATGGACAGCCAGTGAGTGTTCCAGATTGGTGCAGAGGGAAAGTTTAATAGATTCCAGGGGCTGTCTTTATGTATGCTTCACAGCATACATATACCATTGGATAATAAAGGAATTGTTTTGGCCTATCGCAGAGCAGCTAAGAAGCAGGCAGGAAATCCATGCATAAAGGGGAAGGAAGGCAAAATCAGGAGAGATGAAATCCAGCTGCCCAAGAAGTAATATGTACAATGGTGTACAGGTAAGCCACAAGCCATGTGGCAAGGCAGATTAGTAGAAATGGGTTAAGATGCAAGAGCTAGCTAGCAATAAGCCTGAGCTGCAGGCTGAATAGCATGTAATTAATATAAGTGTCTGAGTCATTATTTGGGGCTAAGCAGCAGCAGGGTTGAGGGTGAATCTGAACCTTGGGCTAGGCCAGGCCAAAGGCAGGAGAGATTCATTTGGATTGTAGGGCTAGGCTGGGCCAGAAATTTCTTACAACAAGCAGGCAATATGGTGGGAGGGTAGGGACTGAGAAGAGGTGGTGACCAGAGGAAGGTGACAGAAGGGATCAGTGACCATGGGAAGAGGCTTGGAGTTGGATTTCAGAGATGTGGGGTAGTGGGAATGTGGGATGAGGGGGAGGGACTTCGAGATTTGCAGCAAGGGAAAAGCAGCAACCCATCTTAACTATTTTCAAAGATCTCTGTGCTGATGGTGAAAAGGAAGGGTTGGAAGGAAGGTAAAAATGGGAAGAGGTAGATCATAATGCGGACTGACAAAGTCCTCTGAGTGGGAGATGGTGGTCACTTAAAGTACACTGGGGTGAGAGAGGGACAAGGTGAAATCTGGGGGCATTTTGTTTGTAGAGTAGTTGGTAATGGAGTCAGCTTCAGGACTCGTCTGCTTTACTCTGACCAGCTCTCCAGTGTCCAAACAGTAATTGCAAGGATCCACTGAAACCAACAATCTTGGGTGGGGCCTTGGGATCAGCAATGACCCTGAACTCTTCTGCTTCTCAGAATCTACACATATCTACACACAAAAGTATGACAGAGTCTTTGAAAATTTCATTCTACAGTGAAATCAAGTCAATGCTTATTTAATGGACGAGATGCCTACTACAAATTTCTCCAGCTTCAAATTTACTGTCCAAACTTCAGGAACTTGCTGCCTTGTGCCAATAGCCTTGCATCCAGGGCTCCTTGTGGATTAAACTCTTCCATAAACTCATATGTGAAGTTCAGGTTTTAGCATAGGCAAGGGTAGGCATTCAGGTAGAGTCCCAACCTGGCACTGGGGCTTCACTCTCACTAAGTAGGGCTTGGATAATGCTCCTGACTTCCCTGAAACACCAGAGTCTGAGTGCCAGGCAGGGAAACTCCAAAGACAGAGGAAACAGGTCCCTGGTTCCAGTCAGCTTACAGGTTAGTGGAAGGCTACACCCTAGCCTTCATGATTATTTTCCACGACACTGGGGGTAGATGGTGGCACTGGAACTGCTGCCATTTTGTAGACCTGAGCCCTGGTCTTCACATGTGATCCACCTGTATGTGCAGTAAAATACCCGGTGGCCTGCCACTCCTTTTGTAGCCAATAGGGGCCATGAGTAAATCCCCTCTGAGGTGGTAATGGGAATCAATGAGGCTCAGTGTTTTAAGGTCTTGCAAGCAGGAATCAGGCAATTGGAATGCTTATGAATTGTGGGATAAATCATGCTTGTTGTGAGTATTCTCCTTGGAACACTAAGACAATGAGCCACAACCTTGTGTGGTAGAAGAAGGCTTTGTGGTGGCACCATCTGGTCTCACACCACTTCTGCCTCCTGCTTTGGCTGGTTCCACACTGTTCCCGCAGCTTTTCTCAGCACTGGCTCCATCCTCCTGGCATTTCCAACATCTTAGGATCATCACCAAAACTCCAACTTCCCTTTCACAGTATTACCCAGTGGGCTTTAGAACAGCAGTTCTCACCCTTTCAGACGCTACGACCCTCATGTTGTGCTGACCTCCAACCATAACATTATTTTCGTTGCTACTTCATAACTGTAATTTTGCTACTGTTATGAATTGTAACATAAATATCTGATATGCAGATGGTTTTAGGCAGCCCCTGTGAAAGGGCCATTTGAACCCCCAAAATGGTTGTGACCCATAGGTTGAGAACCACTGCTCTAGGACTTCATTGCTTTGTTCTAACTTAACTACATAAAGTTGCAGGTTTTTGTGTTTCCTGGACTGGGCTTTGAGATTGCTTTGGTCTGGCGATCCCTTGGTATCCTCTCTTTGGAATGGATATCTGGGGGCATTTTGTTTGTAGAGTGGTTGGTAATGGAGTCAGCTTCAGGACTTTGGAATGGGGATGCTTATGCCTTCCTTTGTAAACAGGAAGGATGAACTCTGCTGGCTTTATAGGGCTTACAGATGAGAGATCATCTTGCATCTCTTTGGACTTTGGCCCTTTGAACAATATTAGAACTACTAAACTCAGTGGACTCCTACAGATGAACTAAATCCATTTTGCATTATGAGGCGGTTGAACTTCGGGCAAGAATAGGGGTGGGGGAACCCACATGCATATTCTAGCCACAGAGGGGTCTAAGGAAGGAGGCTTCTGTTACCTGCAGCCTTTACCATAGGAGGTGGCTCTGCAGTCCAGACAGAGGGTGGGTAGGAGCTTTCTAGAAGGTAAAGCATGCAGCGTTGTACCTATGCCATCTGGAGCTCCATGTGTGATCCCCATTTTCTTATCTCATCACTACAAATCCAACACATTATTCTTTACCTTCCACTGTTTTCCAACATGGGCTCCCAAGACTTCAGGTGTGGTCCAGCTCTTTAGCTAATAACCAGCAACACTTAGGTGTTTGGCTCTTTAGACCTAGAGAAAATTGCCTAAGGTATTTGGCTTTCTCTGTCCCCTTGAGGGCTGCTAAGAACACATGGAGAATGCTAGGTAGCTTTGCCTTAATGATAGCTACCCAGACTCACCATATCTTCAGGAATAAAGCAACAGGACATCTTTGTAACCCACATCCTCAGGGCAGACAGGCCACCTGGATAATGCCTACCTGCCAAGCTGATTAGTGTGCTCATTACTGAAGCCCAACAGAACAGTAATAAACTGTTATCCTGTGAGGTCATGCCCTTCTCTCCAACTAACAACATGTAGGTCAAATTGTATTAGAGGTAACTTTGGGGCACCCTTCAGAATCATTGTTCCTAGGGCAGTTCCTTTGCAATACAGGTTGAAATAAGTCATCTGAGGGTTGAAATAGTATGTCACTTCTACTTACAAAAAAAAAAATGGTTACAGTATTTTAAAATGTCTTTGTCCATTTCATAGATGAATGTGAGGCACTAAGATCATAATTGCCTTCGTTAGCCCATCTTATCTTTGCCCCACCCCTGCTGACACTTTAGCTCCTCCCAACTAGCTTTTCTCCTGCGCTCATCTAAACCACTGGGTTTAATTACAGTTGCTTGTATAAGCACAGGTAGGGGGTTATTTCCTGGAGTGTGGACAACTTTCCAAGGCTAAACCACAGAGAAAGAGGCCCTCCTCCCTGGTTATCATTGACTGCCAATAGTCCCTTGGGGACTAGGAGTGGAGTGGGGCTCATAAGACCTTCCTTCATCCACAATGGAATGTTGAAGGGTTTGTCAGATCACCATAGTTGCTGTGTTCATGATCACTATGGCCATGTCATATTCAGAAGGTAGCACCTCATAGCACCCCTCATCATCCTCCAGATACTACACATCTGCTTTAAGTCATACTTCTTAAGGGTCTAAAGTGCTACAGACACACCAGCAGGAGGAACAGGTGAAGAAAAGCATACCTAGCCTTAATGCAAGCACTGTTGTTATTTTTATATCATCTCTTCATGACATTTTCTGAGTGTCTTAAAGATTTATAACCATACACATATAGTATTTTATCTTATTTTTTTCAGTGTAGATTTAAGAAGTCCTCACTGGGTATGCATTACTATACTAGATTCAGGGTTAAGCACTAAGCATTCAGTAGAGCGTTAGAGAGATGGCTGTGGTTATGCTTCTTCCAGAGGTCTTGAGTTTGAGTTCCTTACCCCAATCAAGTGGCTCACAACCATGTGTAATTTTCCTTCAGGGGATCTGACACCACAGGCACCTGCATTCACACACACAATTTTAAAAAATAGTTTTTAAAAATAATTCAATGGAGAATGAGATAGGAAATGTTAAACTAAGGGGAACCCAGCTGGAATATGTGGCTGCAATAAGGCAGAGATTATAGAACCTCCTTAGAATAACCCTCAACCTAGACTTGGAGGAGGTATTCAAGGAAGGGTTCCTGGAGAAGGGTCTCTTGGACCTAGAAATAATCAGAACCATGTTTGATCAACTACCTGATCACCCCATTGTCCAGTCAGGTTGACACATAGGATTCACCACCACGGCTTCTTTGATGAGGAAAGAGGGTGAAACAGGGGCCAGATGTAATCATAAACAGCCAGTTAAGAAAAACTAACAAGTTTGAATTTAATCGTAAGGTAAAAAGGAAGGCACTGGATAGATTTACTCAGGCAATGAGAAATACAGTGTCCTCAGTTTAAGAATTACTATTGAGGGTTGGATATGGTTTGTATATATGTGTATAGTCCCAGCACTCTGAAGGCAGCGGCAGGAGTGTGTTCAGTTCAAAGCCAGAATGACAAAAACAGAAAAATGCTGTCTCAAAAGGAAGAAAGAAAGAAAGAAAGAAAGGAACTCTTGTGCATTGGATGGACAGTAGTGAAAGCTGTGGAGTACTGAGTCTCATGACAGCCATCACTTTATAGCATCCACCTTAGGGATAAAACTTGACACCTTTTTAAATTGATCTTGTTATTAGACAAATTCATACACATATGTAATGTTCTCTGGTCACTACCCCATCACTTTCTTTTATCTTGCTCCTAACTCTATCTACCTCCCTCATCCTACCAGTCCCTTTTTCCAGAGCATGGCTTTGGCTTTTGTTTTATGACCCATTTAGCTTAGCCATCTGTGTTACTATTGGATCGGGTCACCAGTGGGTACACAGCATCTCTCTGCATTTACGAGAAGCAATGGGAGCAGTGGTGAGTGGTGGAGCTCCCTGAACCCCTCCTCCACCCATGCCTGTTTATATTAATGAGTCCATTCCTATGCAGACCCAGTGTAGCTGTGGTAGCTTGAAGGTAATTGGCCTTTCATAATCTCATAGGAAGTGGCACTATTAGGAGGTGTGGCTTGTTGGAGTGAATATGGCCTTGGAGAATGTGTGTCACTGTGGGGGTGGGCTTTGGGGTTTTCTATGCTCAGGATAACCTAAGTGTCTCAGTCTACTTCCTGTTGCTTACAAGATATAAAAGTCCGAGTCCCAGAAGCATGTGTGCCTGCATGCCACCCCGCTTCCCTCCATGATGATAATGGACTGAACCTCTAAAACTGTAAACCAGCCCCCTCAGCTAAATGTTTTCCTTATAAGAGTTGCTATGGTCAAGGTGTCTCTTCATAACAATAGTAACCCTAACTAAGACAGTAGGTAAGGATGTGACTTCTTGGCCATTTTCCTGATGTCGTTTACAGGTTATGTTCTTGCCAGTGTGAATCAGATAAAAACAAATATGCTCTGTAGTGAAAACACTTCCCACATGACTATACAGAGCACTACAACACTGGAAAAGCATAGCTCAAAGCAGTTGCTCTGGAAAGTAAGCATGACCCATGCTTGTCCTAGGCTGAAAGCAAAAGACCTCTTTGCCCGTTCCCATCTCGGTCTAGATGAAGCCCACTCTTCAGGGAGTTTCATTTCTCAGAGACTGGGGCACCAACTGAATGTGATGTGCTCACCTAGTGTCAACCAAATCTTTAGTCGCTCTCCGCAGAAGGAAACCCAGTAATTTTCATGCTCAGGCAAAATGAATTGCACAGTCTCTGCTTAGTTCTATTCTCTTCACATCTTCAGTAGCAAGGGATGGCAGAAGACATTCCATTCTCCTTCCACAAAGTGTCTGTGATCTCACACAAGCCTTTGTGTTTCTGTTTTTATCTTGATGTGATTATAGTCTCTTTTGAAGCTTTGAAGATAAGACTTCCAGACACAAAGAGCAGCGGAGAGGACAGAATAACTAACTGTTCATCCACTGTGTTTGGAGAAAAACAGAAAGAATGAAATAAAATGCCAAACTTTCAAAGTGCCATGCTTGCTGTACTTTTGAAGCAGAGGATGATCCAATGGTCTTTGTTCTAACATTGAGACATTTGCTATCTGCCTGCTGTTATGGCTGAATCCAGTGGGAACATCCAGAAGAGAGCCAAAGGCCTCAGCTTTAGGACTATTCTTATGTTAGAGGAAGGTTTCTGGGTTTCTTTTCAAATATTGTGGGTGGACCACAGGGACTAAAAAGCTGAGTAAAGGCAAGCTTGACCCAACTTGACAATGTACATGAGACAAACTTCCTCCCTCAAGCACAGAAGAAGAGTAACTTGTATAAGGGATGCTCATCTCAAGTCTCCATGAAGCAAGATCCATAGGTTATGTAACGAAGGATCTAAGAACTTCCTTATGTACTTAGAAGACCCTCCTCATTACAAAATTGTCTAGAAAACCAACTTAATACGGGTGTTATCCAGCATGCCAGATGTGGCTGTACACAGGATGGGATATGGGAAGGCATCCTATAAATGGGACTATTCAGAGGTCATGCTGGTACTGATCAGTAAGTTCCACAACTATATAAACATGGTAGGAAAGACAGAACTTAGGTCAATTCTGGGTTGTCCTTGAGAGCAATGAGTGACTTTCTGTAGGGGAGGGAGGAGAGATTGCATCTCTGCCAGCTTCTGCTGCTCTTGTCAAGAGGAAGTGGGGGCACCATCTTGGCTAAAATTAAATCAGGCCTTTCCTCACTTTCAGCCCACTATGCAGGCTAGGCATGAACCAGGCCAAGGTGCTAATGCAATTAGGGCGGTGAGCTGGTGCCCAGCCACCCGCCTTCTCTCTGACTCATCTGCTATCATGCCCTCCAGGTGACCCATGGCATTCTCCCTGTTTGTCCTTGATTCTCTCCTTGGCACTTTACCAGCAGGAGAGGAAAAATATCCCATGATAAGTGGTGAAGGAGATCAAAACTTAGGAAGAAAAGAAATACTTGAATCCAATATTTTTCCTGTCTCTTTGGCATATCCCGGAGCCCATGATTTCCTGGGGGAACAATCAGGTCAGTGAAAGGTCATGAAGGTCAAGAAGAGGGCTTGACCCATCATGTGTGTTCCACAAATCATATGTTCCCTTCGTCATTTTTTTCTTACATTACTAATGTACCCAACTCTCCCTAGTGTTAGGTCCACTTCCTAACTGCCATGATGCCTTGGACTTCCTGGCTATTTCTGTTATATCTCACCAGAATGTCAGTCTGTCCTGACCTTGAAAAAAGAAAGGTGCCTTCTAATCAGCCATAATGAGCATGTGAAGCCCAAGGCAACAGCATGTCTTAACTCAGATCATTTGAGAAATGTTCTTGTGAAACAGGCAGCCTATGCTTCTCAGAACAAACACAAAGCCATAGGGTTCTGCTTACATAGAGTCTTGCACAAACCCTCAGAATCCAGACTCGGGTTCATTTGTTAGACTCTTGCCATTGCCTCATTGCTTCTCCTCTCCCCATTCACCTTACAGGAATTCCTGCTCCCTTACAAAGATTGCAGCTGAGACCACCTGTCCCGGCCCAAAGCAGCCGTACTCAGTGCTTTGAAAGATGCTTGAAGACCCAGGAGCCTCAGCTACACTGGCTGCTCTGTAGATTCTCAAGCTGGCCTTGATGAAGTCTCATGGCCCACGGTCTGATCTTCAGAATTGCAAGTTCAGAATTTACTTAAAATTTAGTACCTCAGTTTCCCAATGTAAGTGGGGGTTAGCCAGGCCAACTGGTAAGATTTTGATAATGATAAGTTAGGATAATAGGTGAGAGAAGATGTACATTAGACACCCAGGGCTTGTTTAACCCAGGGTCTAATAGTACCTTGCAATGCACAAATGCTTGGCTGGAGTGGAAGATACAATGAAGGTGGTCAGAGTTAACCCAGTTACTAGAGTCCAGAGGAGTTTACTCCACTTAGCTTAGAAGATGGGACTAAGCAGCTGGAGTACCAATAGTAAGAAAGACATCTGACCATGTAGCATACAGTCAGTGTCAGGCTCACAGCATCCTGTCCACAGCAGGGGATGCTGCACAAACACATAGGAGACCAGTGGCAGTGCCAATCCATGCTCAGGGAACTAGCCAGTCTTTAAGGGAAATGAAGATAAGACAATTGATAGCTCAAAGCCCCTGGCTCCGTGGGATAACTATGACTGCCAGCATTAGGCAGACATGGCAAGGCCTTTTCCTCATTGTACTTTCTTTGAGGCCTTATGCTAGCACATACTGTCTTTCAGGGATGTGTTCTTCTTTCGAAGTCCTCAGCTGCCCTCTAGCTATGGAGGTCCTGCTGATTCCCTTAGCCTGGTTATTTGCAGACCTTGGTAGCTCAAACATAGATTGCCTCGAGGTGGCAGATCTTTTGCTGGTGGTTATTATTGCTGCCTTAGGTCAGGTTTTTAGAACCAGATTCTCATAGAATCTTTGTTTTCTGACTTTGAGTCTAGTTCTATGTGCTTTGATTTTAGAAAGCTAGCTACTGATTACAGGACCTCATGAATTCTTATCCTCTTGGGAGGATTGTGTGTGTCCTGGGAGAAAGGTGCTGAATGCTGAGGACTCAGGGATGCAGAGTCTTCAGGCCTTTGACCCACTTCTTCCTTCAAGCCACAGACATTCTATTTTAAGAATTTTTGCTTTTTGTCTGGCAACATTGACTTGAAATTTGTATTTCTCTTCTCAGCTTCCAGGGTTGTGCTACAGCTGGCTTTTATATACCCAGGAGAGCATCAAAGGGCTTTTAAGGATTTAGGAAATTGAAAAGCTGTTTTTAAACCATTGGTGAGCTAAAATCAGCCACAGGGGCCATATTTAAAGCAGGGAAATTGGTAAATGCTGACATCACAGCGTTTGTCTTTGCGGAGAACTCTGGTCTGATCCAATAGATGGCTTCTCTTTTGAACTCTAGCTATCCATATCCCAGTAAACATATAGGACTGACCCAGAGGTACCCCAAACACAGTCCACTCCAAATTGAATTCAAATTTATTCCCTCCACTAACATGATAATCCTCTTATATAGTATGTGTTTTAGTCACTGGTACCAAAAGATGTCAAGGGTCAAATAATTCTGATAATGAGGAGATGAGTCACAGACTTTAGCAGAGAGATAACTTAGGTATAGAGACAATGCAGCCAGAGGCTGAAGTGACAGATCCTGAGGCTGTTGAGTGCTCTGAGGTTTAGGAGTGAATTCCCCTTTCTTTGAGTAAACATGGAGACCATTGTTTAGAAAAGGTGCAAACCAGTGCTCCAACAGAGGTCCATGGATGCAGAGGATTTCACCACCTGTGCCACAGACACTCAAATGTAAAATGTGCACATTTCCATTTCCTTGTTTGTTTTAAATTGAGGGACGATAAGTATTTTTTTCCCTGCCTTGATGCGCTAAAGGGTGATAGGCAGAGGTCTAGGAATCTGTGTAATGAAGTTTACAAATGTCTCTGAGACAATGAGGCATTGTCATCTTATAATAAGATGATAAGAAGCAGGTGACATAGAAGAGGAAGGGAACATCCCAGGGGTACTACCTGATAAGGTGCCACAGCAGCCCCTGAAACATGCTGCTTGCTCTCAAAGCTTGATTGCTGCTACTGTTTAACTCTTTGTGCTGACAGGCAGGCCACGTTGCTCATCATCCATAGTGCTTTCCTGACTGATCATGTTTACACCCCAAAGCTTTTCTCTCATCATTGCTGGTCAATGAAGGTGACTCACAAGATGACAGTCATTTGCCATTCCTGCCTTCATTCCAAAGAATTGAGTAGTAAAAGTGAAAGACTTGAGGATTTACATAGTATGCTTACCAAAATAATTTGTTTATATTGGTTTTCTTAAGTGCTTAGGGATGTAGCTCAGTTGATAGAGTACATGCCGGGCATGCGTAAACCTTGAGATCAATCTCCAGAGTGGCATGAACTAGGTATAGTGGCATCAGTTCTAACTCCAGCACTCAGGATCCTGTGGTGGTTTAAATAGGAATGGCCCCCATAGAGTCATGCATTTGAGTACTTGGTCCATAGGCAGTGACACTATTAGAAGTCATGGCCTTGCTGGAGGAAGTGTGTCACTAGAGGGTGGGCTTTGAGGTCTCAGAAGCTCAAGCCAGTTCACTTCCTGCTGCCTGCCAATCAAGACAGAGAAATCTCAGCTCCTTCTCTGCCTCCATGCCACCATATTTTTTGGGGGGAGTCATAATAATGGACTTAACCTATAAAACTGTAAGTCAGCCCCAATTAAATGTTTTTCTTTACAAAAGTTGCCATGGTCATGATGTTTCTTCACAGCAATAGAAACCCTAAGACAGATCAGAAGTTTAAGGTTAAATGAGTCTGGATTTACTAAACATTAGTGAAGAAGTTTTCTAACCAAAACCATGACTCTCAAGAGAAGCAGGAGTGGGATTGGAATACAGCCATGCCATCCCAGCACTCAACAGGCAAAAGTGAGTGTTCCAGGCCAACAGGAGTTACATACAAGATCCTGTCTCAAAAACCAAACCAAACCAGAACTGTAATTTTTTTTTAAGAAGGAAAAAAAAAATCCCCATAACAGTTCCTAACGAAGGGCAATTACTCTAGAGTCCAACAAGCTTAGACCAGAGAGATATTTTTTTCTAAATATTTTTTTATTTCTTAAATTATCATATAGGTGTTAGATAGCATTATGGGATTTTCAAATAAAGTATGTTTTAATAAATTATCTCCCCCCCAATCCTTATCACCTTATTAGCACCCCACAGTTTCCTTTCTACTCTGACATCACTGTTGTCCTTCTGTTCTCTCTAGTATTTTCCCAGCACTTTTTAGCCCTCTTTGGGTGTCTTACTAGTTTATTTTTAGTATTTTAACCCATATGTGCACTCACTTATACATACACATCATCACAAGCTAGGATATATACATATGAGAGAGAACGCACGCTTTTTATTTTTCTGTGTTTGAGCCACCTTGCTAGGTATTATTCCTTTCAAATCCACCTGGTTTCTTGAAAACTTCATGATTTTACTTTTTTTTTTTTAACGGATGAGTGAAATTCCATTGTGTATATATACCATGTTTTCATTACCTGATTATCTGTTGATGGGTATCTATGCTGGTTTCATTTCCTAGCTGTTGTGAATAGAGCAGCAATAAGCACGGATGTGTTTTGGTTGTAGGATATGAAGTGCTTTGGGTGTATGCCCAGGAGTGGTATCAATGGCTCATATGGTATTTCTGCTTTGAATTTTTTGAAAACTCTGATTTCCGTAATGGCTGTGTTTGTACTCTTGCCAACAGTGAAAAAGGCATGTTTGTTGCTGCTGATGTAAAGTAGATTTACAAAACCAAATGAGATGCTGGACAATGGAGATGTATGGAGATGAGCTTCAAGTCCTGCTGTGAGGTCTAAGTGTTTTTAAATCAGGATTTGTAGAAACAAGTCAGGGCTCATTAGAATTTTTCAATGAATAATTCTACAATATCTGGTGTCTACTGTGGGGCCTGGCTAGCTCAATCAGTATGAGACTCATAATCTCACGTTTGTGGGTTTGTGCCCCACATTGGGCACCAGGTATTGCAGAATTATTTATTTGTAATTGATTATAATATAAAGGATTAATATTTATTAAAGGGTTGTATAAACACTCATTGATATAAATTAAACATTAAGGTAATTTTTGGAGAGTGGAATTGTCCCATGAAATGATGGTGCCAATCCTCTCCCCAAGAACGCAGGAACAAACAGGAAGGAAGGGCAGAGTACAATGGGATTCTCATGGGGGCTGACCACACTCCATTCGGGGGTCCTGAGATCCCAAAGCTGCACCTCTAAGTCTCCCTCAGTAGTGTCTAAATTCCACTACAACAATGTAAATATTTGTGTTTTCCAATGACCTTAGGCAATCCCTATGAAAGGGTCATTACAGATAAAGGGGTCATGACCCACAAGTTGAGAACCACTTTTCTAGGCTGTGGTCATGCTCAGGATTTTCTCTGAAGCTCTGGATTCTAGCTGTTTGAACAAAGATAAATTTGACAGAGACGAAAGATGAGATCCAAGTTTATGGAGCAAACTGCCAGTGACTTTGAGAAGTACTGTTGCTCTTTGAAAGCACCCCGTATCTTCGAAGGACCCAGCTGCACGGATCTGTGCATCTGCCTCCTTGATAAAACTAGGGAGACCTAAAGATCCTAGCTATAAAACCGTTTTCCCTAGTTCTGGGGGAAGCAGGACACACATCAGCAATACTATAAGTAAAGAATATGCTGATTCTGTGTAGGTACTATTCACATAGATTCAACATACCTGCCCAAGAGATGCCATGAAGGACATCCTTACCCAACTGCTGGAAGCACAGAATGCTAGACTTTGAGAGAGAGAGCCATCAAGACCTCTCCATCCCATGTCCTGTTCTGTGACAGGACCAGCTTAAGATTCCTAGGTTCTACCCAAAGGATGTCTTCAAGAGAATTACCTGAGAATCTCAAGGCAGAGCCCATTTAAGGCTGGGCTTGAGGCAGATTTTAGAACCCTTTTAGGAGACTCAAGGGATGTAAACATTCTTCTATGCTTGCTTTTACTAGAGATCCTGAGTGTATCCATAGATTTGAGACAAAGGGGGGATTTTGTTTTCAACCTCACCCTTCATTGTCTTCCCATCTGTGATAATGTGATGGACCATACATCACTGGATGGAGTCACTATTCTGGACTGTGCTCTGACCCCTCCCTTTGCAAACTTTTCACTACCTTATTCTTAAACACAGAGATTCTGCTGTTACTCTTCTCTGTTTACAGACTCCACTTGGATAAACCAATTATTCTTTTGTAGTCTGAATTGTAGGATGACATGCCAAATCACATCCTCTAGTCCTTGCCATGAATTATCCAACTGACATCTTGAATATTCTATGAGCACCTGGCACTAGACCTGTCCAAAACTGAACCAGTTTTGTTGGTACCAAATTAAAAAATAAAGCCTTAGAATTCTTTACTTTGCTCCTTGTAATGTCTCTGTCTGTTGTCTGTCCTGTGTGTGTCTGAAGTCTGTCCCCCCTATTGTCTATCATTAACAAAGGGATTTGCTCTGTACTTATTGAACAACACAGCAAACATTGAATGAGAAAGGAATGAGGAATTATTTTTAATAAGTTCTCCAGAAAAAGATATTATTTTATTCTCCTCAACTGACCCAGAATAGTACTTGTTACCACATACAGATGTTATTAACCTATATATCCCCATGTTGTTTTCAGTATTTATGGTGAATAGTTGTTTTAAGGTTGCTTTTAGCTAATTGACAGCTTTTAGCAAATAATTACCAGAGTGCACGAGCACGCGCGCGCGCACACACACACACACACACACACACACACACACACACACACACATTGTTCTGGATCAGAGGCATGGAAAAGCACATAATTTATGCTAAATTGTGCATTTATTGCTAGAGAGTTGGTTCAGAATTTAAAAGCAATGATGTGGAATAATCCTCTTATACACTATAAAAATTAATCATTCAAATTGGTTTAATAAAACACTGATTGGCTGTAGCTGGGCAAGAAATTAGGTGGGAAAGCCAAACTGAGAATGCTGGGAAGAAGGAGGGTAGAATCAAGAGTCACCAGCCAGATGCAAAAGAAGCAAGATGAGAACGCTGTACTGAGAAAAGATACCAAGTCATGTGGCTAAACATAGATAAGAAATATGGGTTAATTTAAGTGTAAGAAGTTAGTGATAAGCCTGAGCTTCTGGTCAAGCATTTATAATTAATATAAGCCTCTGTGTGGTAATTTGGGAAGCAACTGTGGGGTTTTGGGAGTTGCTGACAGAACAGAAACTTGCTGCTACATAGTATTTGTTCTTGCAAAGGACCCAAGATCTATTCCAAGCACCCACATGCTGGCTCACAAACAACTGTAGCTCCAGTCCCAGGAGACCTGATGCCCTCTTCTGACCTCTGTGGGCACCAGTCACACACATGCTACACATACTTCCACATGTAGGCACATAAAACATAAAGTAAATTAAAGCTATGTATTTAGCTCGCTATAAAATCCTGTTGGGATAATCTTTTTGTATACTGTGAAGATGTGTCTCTGTCCTTCTTTACATGCCTAAGGCACCTTTTGATTGATTTACTAATGAGCTTAATGGCCAATAACTAGGCATTAAAGGATAGGTTGGACTTTGAGACAGAGTTAGGAACTCTGGGGAAAAAAATCAGAGGCAGGAGATTCACTAGTCAGACTGAACTTTGATACTGAGGAGAGGTAATGAGCAGAACATAGATTAATATAAACAGATTAATTAAGTTATAAGAGCTAGTTGGGAACAAGCCTAAGCTAAGTCCAAGCTGTCATAATTAATAAAGCATCTATGTATTATTATTCAAGATCTGACAGTTCAAAGAAAGACCTGTTACAAAAGCCTATTACACAGGAGGTGTAGGGCACAGTGAAGTTAGTTACATAGTTTTATCAAAAATAAGTTACATTTAAATGGATATGCACACAGTAGGGCAGTAGACTGAGTACATAGTTTTAAATGACCTCAAGATCATTAAGTTACACAGTCTTGCAAAAGTTCAGTTTCCAAAGGTTTCAGAAAAAAGCAGTTCCCACAAAGTATCTCCCCCTCCCAGTGGTCCGTGTTGCTTTCATCTTCCATTGTCCAGACTGGACTTCCATAACTTGCCTCCCCAACAACTCGGGTTGATTCTTGCCCCCTTCATTCCATAAACGCTTCCCAGTTCCAATCCCTGTCCGCTCCAGCCCAGATCTCGCCACTGGAGTAACTTCCTGCAGTCCCCCTGCACTTAGTTCTGCTTTTGTCCTTTCTTATACTGACCTTGACCTTCAAACCTGCACCTGTCCCCAGCTAATCCCCAACTTAAAGCACTCAAGTGTTATCTGGTGCCAGCAAAACAGCCTCTCCTACTGAAGCAAAGCACATCAGTTTCTACCCCATCTTCTGTATTCTAGAGCCTGAAGATGATCCATGCTGCTGTCTACAGTGCCTTGTCCTCTCTGGACACCTCATTAGACAGCACACCTTTCTTTTCGGGATACTGTTGCTTCAGCTCCAATCTGTCTGCATTCCTTACAGTGTTCCCCAAACTCCCCACGTATGCCTATCTGGGGCATATCTCTGAAACAGGACTATGAATCTATTTATAGTGACTATTCATTTTCTTCCTGGAGACATATTGCATCTGAATTTCCTTTCTATATGTGTGATAGTCTGGACACTTTATTTGCCATGCCTGCTTTCTTTAAGGCAAATGGAAAATGCCAGTTATCCACTTTTCTGATCTTCCAGAGAGCTGCTGATACTTTCCTCCTCCAGAAAGGTACTCTGGGTCAAGAAGGTGATGCTGGTGCCCTCAGTTTGAATAGGGTGACTAGAGCAGCTGCATCTATTTTGGTGGGCGAATGTAGGGAATTACATTAGTGACATCAGTACTCTCAGCTGTGTAAAACTAAATGGATCAGCTGTGGCTAGTTCTCGGCCCACTCAGTTTCTGTTCCTGATTCTATAACCCACTCTCACATCTTTTAAAAATATACACATAATACATATATATTTTTATGGGGAAGTAGGCTTATTGTATAATGTTGTGTCTGTAGTAAGATATAATTTGTATTATCATAAAGTTGACCCGTTGTGAACAGTACAGTTCACTAGATTCTAGTAAATTCATGGACATGTGCAGTCACCACTGCATTGAGCCACTCAAAGACACTCATTCTTGCTACTGGTTGTTAACTTCATTCAGTCTCTAATCCTCAATAACTGCTGTCTGTTTTCTTGTTCCAAAGATCCTCATTTGCAATGTGGTCTTGTATGTCTGCAGTTTCCCACATGTTTCATTGACATTTTTGGTTCAGAGATGTCATATTATAGACCAGTGTTGGTCCCTTTTTATTCTTAGTACTATTTCATTATCTGGATCTTTTACATTTGACTCATCCACTGCCAGCCAATATCTTTTTAACTTAGCCTGATGTGAATCTGGTTGCCACCAAGAATCAAACCACATTTATATTCTCTGAGAAGGTGAGTTCCTCAGTGGCAGAAATATCTTCACAATTTTGGGGTTTGCAGTTCCTGGAGCTACTTCTAACAAACTGATTGCTCATTAATCATTTTATTGGTATGTGGAGTATCAATAATATGGAGGCAGGGTGGAGGACACATTATAAACATTAGCATTTTTACTCAACTTTGTCCGAAGGAAAAACAGCTGAGATAGATAATAATTACCTGTGTCTAGTATGCATGGATGTTTCACTGTGTGTTAAATAAGCAGTTCCATTCCCTCACTGCCCACCCTGATTCCTCTTAGGGGCTTAACACTGTCTTGTCACACAGTCCGGATTCATCAGAAGCCATCAGGTGACCTTTCACCTTGGCTGCACTTCCCCCTCCTCATCTTTTTCTCTAGAATGGAAGGTCGAGATTCCCTTCCTCGTGGGGCCTGGCTAATGTATCTCATGCAATATTTATGCTGTGCATGCGCCTGAACTTCTTAAGAGGTGCCCTGTTTATGTATTCCCAAGGAAGTACTCAGGAGCATTATCTCATCAAATGGAGCTGAACAGTGGCTCCATTTTATGAGGGATTATAGGCTATGTTTCTTCTTTATTTGTAAATACAACAGTCAAAAAAATAGCTTTATTTCATGAGAGACAGCTGATTAAACACCTGTGAATATTTGTCTGTGCAAACTGCAACATCATTAATTTGTGTCATAGAAACAATAACTGGGGAAATGGGATTCGGGCAGCTGTCGCTCCTTCCCTTGTTTGAAACAAGTAATATTTATGTCTTTGCAGAGCATGTTGTGAAGAGTCACCCTAATGGATCCGTGTTGTTCAGGCTGACATCAGTGGGCTCACTCTGTGCTCATCTATTTACAGCCTTCAAGTGGGTGTTTTAGTCTAAAATAGCTATTGTCCCACCAGGAAAAAAAGCCTCTAAATTCCCCAATGTCTCTCTCCTATTCCTTCCCTGTCTTTCTCCCTTCTCATTTCTCATTGGTCATTATAGCATCCCCATGACCATACAATTTTTAAATGGCTTCAACATCTTGTGAATATTTTTGCCTGGATTGGAATAGTAAGGGATTTCTCCTAGTAGAGTTTGATGGGGCTGTATAAATGCTTGATTTTAAAGTAGTGTCAACTTTTGACTTTTCAAACAAATGGAGAAGTGGGATGGAAGTCTGGGGTCAACTCAGGTTTACTAACAGGTAAAATTAATACAGTGACCTCATGAATACAAAATGAAGCTACACCACTGCCTCTTCTTTCCCAAGAGAGAGATGGAGACCAACTGCAAGCCACACTTTTTCTTGCTCAGTGCACCTCTGCACTGCCTAAGCAAGAGCTAGATCCTTCCCCTTTGGGTTTTTTATTAGGTCACCTATCTCCAGAGAAGACCACACCCATTGGGCCAAGCTACTCCATACAATTGACTTTTTGGATGAATGGCAAAGTTTCCATAACATTTCTCCATTTTTGTCTAAAATAAAAAGGTTCTAATCCTAAAATAATAAGAACTATATACAATAAAAACAACTATTAAGTAAATATATTCTGGAATCCAGACCATAAGTAATTGGAATTTATTTTTATAGAGATTACTCTAATAGTTGTCCTTTCCTGAAGAAGCTAAGCCTTGTACTTAATATGTCCTTAGGTAAGATTTGGAAAGATTGTAACTGCAACTATTTAATCTTCAATTCCATCAAAGACCTGAGGAAAAAAATAATATTGCCCGAGTAAGCAGAAAATGCAAGCAAGTGACTTCCAAATATGTAGGAAGTGACAGACACAGCTGGCTGCCTAGACAGTCACCTAAGGTTTCTTTGTGACATTGGGCATCCAGCATTGGCTTATAGGCCAATATATCTGATAGACTTTTACCAGAAGCAGGAAAATTTGAAGGACTGTCTTATCTTGTCTTGGCAAAGTTTGGCAATTGCTCTTTTTTGGGCCCTGCTGGTTCAGACTGGACAACATACTTACTGTCAGCAATTGAGGTAATGGCAGGTTCTTGTCCAATAGGTCAGTTTTGCCAAGAAAAAAACAAACTCCACATGGAGTGTCTCTGGTGGCCAGCATTATCTCTGGTGTAGGTCAGTGCTGCCAGGAGCAGACATGTCTCACATCAAAAAAGTTCTAAGTTATTAAAACACTTTAAATGACATACTCTGTAGGCCTTTGAAGTTTTTGAAGATTACCTATCTATTTGGAAAATGTCTTTGCATGCCTAGAATCTAACTAACATGACTATAGGTTTGACAAACATGGGTAACTATTAACCTGTGATTCTTATTAACCTATAATAGCTTAAGAACTAAAGCTTCACATTATAAAAATGAGCAAGCTATAGAGTACTACCTTATGCAAAAATAGAAGCAGATGTACAGTATAAGGACAATGTGACAATATACAAAAACATCTTAACCAGAGGTAGAAGTTTATAATGCAATATGACAAAATAACCTTAGTATGCAACAATATACAAAAATATCCTATTCAGAAGTAAAAATATATAAACAGTATAACAAAATTTTTACATTTGTGTCAATATACAAAATATCTTAAATAGAAGTAGGAAAATATATACAATATAACAAAAATAATTTTGACATTGTATAAATATCTTAAATAGGAATAGAAACATATATACAGTAAACGAAAATAACTTTAAATTTGTATCAACATACAAGAATTCATACCAACGTAAATTATTTAAAACTGATGGTTGCTTTTTTTGTTTACAAGTAGACTTAATAATCTACCTTATTGCCCTATCATATTTACCTCTTCTCTCTCTTGTTTCAAACTAGATCCCTTAGTCTAATCTCCAGTGTTCTGCCCTTGGATAAAAATATGCATCCTTTAGGTATATGCCCAATAATGGTATTGCCAGCTTCAGGTTTTAATTGAGTTGGGACAACAAATATTTTAAGAGGTAAAGATATTTTAACCTGTAGAAATAATTATACCATCATACCAGATTGGTTTTTGTTTTGTTTTTGGTAAAAATTTCCAGACAGTTATTCCTTCTTCTTTAGATGTCTATCTGTCCCAAAGGTTCTTGACATCCTTAAAATGGATATTTTTATTTTCCTGTAAAAGCAAAAACAGAACCCTGCCCTGACCCTAATTTACTGAGTTGTTTTCGTTCAACATGTTAAATTACCACATCAGTTGAAGTTAATTACTTCTCCTAATCAAGAGATCTCTCCTGTTTGAATTGAATATTTATCAATTTTGATGATATCCATAGTTTTTCTTGTCCTGTGGAAACAAAAGCAAAATCCTGTCCTCAGCATAACACATATCCTGGTTTCCATTTTGAGTTTAACACATCTTTAAAGTACACAGGCTGATTTAACTCAGTAGTTTTTTCTATTATCCAATGTCTCTCCACATCTGTCATCCCTTTCTTATTAGCATTTAGAAAATTTAAAGTTAATAAGGCATTATGCATTCTATACTTGGGAGAGTCTTTATTATCCCTTTCTGCTTATGTGTCTGGTGGATCTGTTCTCTGGAGCGCAGATTTTAAAGCCATCCTCCCAGGGCATGGCCAAGCCTCATTGGTGGTACATTCAAGCCCCATTGGGCACCAAAGTAAAGTGGGATGAAGTCTGGAGTCAACTCTGGTTGATTAACAGGTAAAATCAACACAGCACACTCACAAATACCAAACAAAGCTACACCACTGCTTCTTCGTTCCCAAGGAGAGATGGAGACCAACTGTAAGCCACATTTCTCCATCGCTCACTGATCCTCTGCACCACCCGAGAGAAAGAGTTTGACCCTTCCTTTTCAGGTTCTTATTGGACCACATATCTCCACACCCAATGGGCCAACCCACTCTGTACAATTGGTTATTGGGCCGAATGGCAGAGTTCTCACAAATTCAGGAGCTGAGGAGATGCGCTCATTGACTAAAATGTTTGTTACACAAGCATGAAGACTTGGCTTAGAGTTCCAGCACCCAAGTTAGGAAGTGGGAATAAAGATGTGTGTTTGTCACCCCAGCTCTGAGGAGGGAGAGACAGGAGACCCCTAAAGCTAGCTGGCCAGCCCCTCAAGTGTAACTGGCAAGATCCAGGTTGACCATGTTCATGATGCCACTAAGATTCAAGATGGAATGAATGAGGAAAAATACCTTGATAAACTATCAGTCTAGTACAACATGGAGAGCAGACCTTGTGACTCAATCTTCTCCCCTCTGGATGCCATGTAATGTCTCTGTATATCTTCTTTTCATGCAAGAAAACAGTTAAGAAAGATTATTCAGGATGGAGAAAAGATAGAGAATGTTAGGCATCCTTTAGTATTAATTAAATTGAAGCCCTGACAAACAGACATCTCCAATTGAAGTACCAAAGATTCTGGGGAAAAGGAACTTGGCTTAATATAACCTTTGGCCTTTTTATTATGAGTTGGGATTTAGTGGAACAATTCCTACCTTACTTTAAGAAATATTCATAAATGGCAAATGATTTTGCTCAAAAGAGATGTAAATGGAAAAAGGTAGCACCTCAAGTTATAGTTTGGTTGCCCTCTATGACACTCATCAGTTTTATAACCCAGTAGAACTTTTAGCAATAATTTCTTTTCTAAAACATTTCATTATCTGCTGCTAAATATCTTGGATAAATGCCTGTCTTTCAATGTTGTTTGAATGTGACTCTTCCATCCTGCAAATTGCTTACTTAGTAAGTTAAATACTTTTTAAATATTTGTTCAATGGGTTGTCACATGAGAATCTTTTTTTAAAAGCTGATGATGACGATAATGATGGTGATGATGAAGATGATGATGACATTGATGGTGATGACGATGATGGCGGTGGTGGTTGTGTGTGATGTGCCTGTGAGGCACATGCGTGGCATGGTGAGCTTATAGAAGTCAGAGATCACTGTTAGGAGTTGGTTCCCTCCTTTAACCACAAGGTTCCATGATCAAACTCAGCTTGACAGGCTCAGGCAGTACCTGTTTTTCCCTAGTGAGTCATCTCAAAGACCCAAGATTTTTTTTTTTTTTTTTTTTTTTTATGCAAGATCTCATTATGTATCCCAGGCTGACTTTGAACTTGAATCCCTCTTGTTTCTGCCTCTTGAATGCTGAGATTAAAGAATTATAGTTTTAAAATCACATTTTGGCAAGAATTAAAATCAGATAGCTTACTTCATTTAGCCAAGGCCACATTAAAAAGTACTGGATTCAGAGTCCACCTGAGGTCTTGTTGCCCCAAAGTTTGCCTTATGATCTTTTACTATCTTTCCTTCAAAAACAATCTGTTGTATAAAAAAATCACATATAGAATGGCTGCCAAGGTCATGACACAATCTGATAAAACTGGGATTCGGTTTTATAGTGATAGAACTCAGTCTAAAATATGCAGAGTAAATTTATAGACCAGACAGGTCAGAAAAGGTCAAGGGCTTAGGGACAGCATGAACAATCATGGAAATGATAATGAGAGTCTTAGAAGATGATAGACACTAAGACAAACATAGGAATCCAATTGCTTAAAGCCTGGCCTGGTGCTTATGGCCATGGCTGAGGCCAAGCAAACCTTCCTCTCCCCTCCCCTGCCCTCCCCGCCTCTCCCCTCCCCAGCCCTCAGACATGGGCTTCCAGGCCTGGCTGCATCTGTCAGGAAATATTTGGCTGTTCAGCCAGGCTCTGTGACAAATTCTGAAGGGACTTCGTGCAGAGTGCAGAAGAAAGGGGCTATTTGGGAATAAAGAGAAACAGCAACCGCTACCCAGGGAGCTAATGCAAGCTTACAGGTTCCATTTTGGATTTTTATTGTGGAGAATTTAGACCTTCAGTTAACTTTACAAATATTTAAAGGCCTCCAGGTCAACAGCACTGTGGGGAGTGCAGAAGCAAGAAAAGAGTCTCTGATCAATCTGCCCACTCACTCCTTCAGTCAATGTTTTCACTGCATTCTCTGTGCCCTGGCCCCAGAAGTACAATAGAAACCAAAGCAAGCAGCCCCTGCATGGCTGAGAAGTAGGAGGATGGGCAGAGAACAATGATCAAGATGCAAGTTCATGCACCACATATTTAGACAACAGTGAGCTCTATGTATAATGATGGCTCCATAGTACTTGAATGGGGTTGAACATTTCCTATCACCGAGTGACATCATAATAAACTTTTACCTTGCTTACACATTCATGGTGATAGAGACCACCCATTACTGCCTCCAGTCACATGAAAGTATAGCCATAAAATTACACACAGCAAGTAAGACTTGATGATGACAAGAAGCTCCTGGTCCTGGTTTTATACTTACTGTATTATCCTTTTAAAATTATTTTTAGCTATTTGTGCCTGTGGTGGGGTATGTGCACATGAGTACAGTGCCCTAAGAGGTCAGAGGCTTCAGATTCTCTGGATATGGAATTATAAGTTGTTATAAGTTGCTGTGAAATATCCTGCCTGGGTGCTGGGAACCAAACTCAGGTCTAATAGCACAAGAGCGGTACATGCTTTTAAAGGCTGAGCCATCTCTCCAGCCCCATTCATTATATTAGCTTTGAAACTGTCAGTTTAAAGTACATTTATTTTTGTGTGTTCTACCCTCGGACTATAGAGTGTATGTACCCATAAGTATACATTAAAGACACAGGAGCAAGTGCCCATGCCTGAGCACATATAACATGCAAACACACACTCTAATAACAAAGTAAAAAGAGAGAGAGAAAGGCAGAGCAAGGCTCATGGATCAATCCATCTCCTAGCTACGGGAGGCGATTAGTTTATGCCCACTCTTCTGTCATCTATATAGTCCCTCATCCCAGCATTAATTTTGAAGCAAGTCCAAAATAGTCCATCACATTATCCAAATTTCAGATTCAATCTGTTTGTGTATGGACATGTAAATTTTTATTTAACCAAGTGTGTGTGTATGTGTTGTGTGTGTATGTATGTATATGTGTGTGTATGTGTTGTGCGTGTGTATATGTGTGTGTGTGTTGTGTGTGTGGTGTGTGTGTATATGTGTGTGTATGTGTTGTGTGTGTATGTGTGTATATGTGTGTGTATGTGTTGTGTGTGTGTATATGTGTGTGTGTGTTGTGTGTGTGTGTTGTGTGTGTATATGTGTGTATATGTGTGTGTATGTGTTGTGTGTGTATGTATGTGTGTATGTGTGTGTATGTATTGTGTGTGTATGTGTTGTGTGTGTATGTATGTGTGTATGTGTGTGTATGTTTGTGTATGTTGTGTGTGTATGTGTTGTGTGTATGTATATGTGTGTGTGTTGTGTGTGTGTATGTGTGTGTGTTGTGTATGTGTTGTGTGTGTATGTATATGTGTGTGTGGTGTGTGTGTGTATGTGTTGTGTGTGTGCATGTGTGTGTATATGTGTGTATGTGTGTGGTATGTGTGTGTGGTGTGTGTGTGTATGTGTTGTGTGTGTGCATGTGTGTGTATATGTGTGTATGTGTGTGGTGTGTGTGTATGTGTGTGTATGTGTTATGTGTGTGTATATGTGTGTGTGTGTGGTGTGTGTGTGTACATGCACAGTTTCGCATGTGAGGTCAGAGGACAACTGAAAGTCAACTCTCCCCTTGCATTTGGTTGAGGCAGTCTCTCTGTTTCTGCTGCAGCACTAGTATTCCAGGGTAGCTGGTCCACAGACATCCAGGCAATCCAGTATCCACCTCCTAGCTTACCAGGGGAGAGCTGGCATTACAGATATAAATCGCCATATCCAGCTTTTTACTTGAGTCCTAGGGGTCAAACTCAGGCTGTCAGGGTGTGTGACTAGAACTTACCCAAAGAGCAATCTACCTATCTTCAGGGCTTCTTTAAAAACAACATCAACATCAACAGAATTTTCAGACTTCTAAGAAGTCCTTTGTGATACATGTATGGAAATCATCAGTATATGCATTTAACTGGCCATTTAGGAACATTCATTTTCCTTCTTTACTCAAGACTTCAAAGCACTTTTCTTAATAAAACTGACATCCTCTTGGAAGAGAAGATTTCTCTGCTGCCTTGGTTATTGCATCTCCATCCAATACTCTGAACACTTTTTGCAGGTGATGGGGACCTGGGAGAAATTGAGCCCATTCATCAGACAGGACAACGAGGACCTCCTGATCCTGCTCTACCCACAGAACTGAGATGCTAGGTTGGAGAGTGCTCCATCTAGCAGTTCCCAGGGTGCTGAGGGAGAGGGCTTTTCAACTGAGGCAAGAAGTTCACTCAGCCCACGCTGTTCAAGTCAAGGGCACCTGCAGCTAGGCATCTGCCTTCCCTGTTCCTCTGTGTGGTTGGATGGGAGGTGGGAGGAGGAGAAGGCTCTAATTACACCTTTCTTCCAGGCCTTTGGTTCTGTGACTATTCAAGGAGGTGGTTGACATCTCTCTTCTCAAATAAAGACACGCCTCAAAGGTTTCCTCTCTGTCTCTCCAGCAGAGCCTTTACTGTCTAGTGAGGTTCTGTTATCATTATCTACTGCTGTGACATAACCTATAAATGTACTGGCTTAAAGATACAATCATTTAAATATGGGAATAGGTAGATGCAGTTGAGCACAAGGAAATAATAGTCTCAGAGATTGTCTTAGTTAGGGTTTCTAACTGCTGTGAAGATACACCAGGACTACAGCAACTTTTATAAAGGAAAATATTTAGTTGGGGTAGCTTACAGTTAGGAAGTTTAGTCCATTATCATCATGGTGAGCCATGACAGCATGTGGGCAGACATAGTGCTGAAGAAGGAGCTAAAGGTACTTATATCTTTATTTCACAGGCAACAGGAAGTGGTCTGAGACACTTGGCATGGCTTGAGCATATACAAAACCCCAAAGCCAGCCTCCACAGTGACACACTTCCTCCAACAAGACCACTCCTACTCCAACAAAGTCACACTTCGTAATATTGTCACAACCATTTTCTTTCAAATCAGCATAAATACATCCCTAGTACGCTGTTAAATGGTACATCATTTATTTCTCCTGTTGTCAGTTGCCCCTAGCCTGGACTTCTGAGTATTCTTCTGGCCCCTTTTCTTCATCCCATCCTTTATGGTTCTGGAGATCTGGTCAGCATCCCCTAAAAATATGTTGCTAGAGAGGAAAAGAATGTTTCTCCATTGAAAAGTCTGAATACCACATCATAGGATTGGGTTATGAATATTGAGACTATAAAAATAGACACATCTACTATAGTTGATCCCTTAGATGCTCTTCTTCAATACAAATGTCTTCCCATAAACCCATGTGCAGAAATGCCATGTTAATATGATGTAACTAAGAAACATGCAACATTAGATACAGTCACCTCAATATTAAGAGAGCAGGAGCCCAAAGTCTTGTCTCCTTACTGCATCCTGTGAGCCCAGGCTTTATTCAGATATCTATTCCCCAACAACCTTTAACTAATCATGGCTCTTCATGATCTGTCATCATTTAGTAAATGGTATCCAGTTATTTACCAATATGCATGATGCTCACTATTAAAATAGTTACATGAGAAAGGGGAGAAACAGAAGTCTTGGTAGGAGTCCCTGTACTCTGTGCTGTTGGTGAGCAGCTACCTGTTCTTGGCAAGAAGATAAAGCCTTGATCTGCTCAGATTTCTTGGACTTTCTTCTTGCTGTCCACTACTGACAGAGGAGAGATAGGCATGGGGTATATTGCTCTCTGGAAACACAGCTCCTTAGGAGATCATTTCCTGTTGGTGATGTACTGTGGGTATAAAAATAGCACTCACTCAAAATTACTATCACTCAGCTAATAATGGCTTAGGTAAGCATGAGCTCATTCTTCTCCCACGTCATGTATCTGAAGATACAATCATCTGCTTAAAAATGGTGACTCAAGGAAATCAAGTGTCTCTGATCTGTGGATCTGTTGGCTGCAATTCCAGCCATTGTGGCTGAATTCAAGAGACGAGTAAGAGTAAAGTCCTGGCTCCAGTGTCCACGCCCTCCTCCTGTTTTTGTTTTTGAGTCATGTATCCCAGTCTGATCTTGAACTCACTGTTTTTCCAAGGCTGGCTATGAACTCCGGATCCTCCTGTCTCCAGGTACTAGGATTACAAGCATATCCCACCAGGTGTACCAGTTCTTGTGTCTCCTTTCATCATGTACTTCCCAAAATCCCCCAAAAGTCTCCAGTCAACTTTCTTTTAGATCTGAAAGAGTGGAACATGCCCACCTCTAGCTGGAAAGAAGGCTGGTAAGGCTAGTATCTTATCTATTGTTTCCCAAACAAAATTGAGACTTAGCTGTTGATCATAGGGACATGCAGGGTGATACTGTTTTCCAGAGAGATGCAGGTTATCAATTCTGAGAGCTGGGAAAAGATGCCAAGTAACAGAAACAACAGATTGTTATTGTGATCCAAAATAGACTATTTCTGGATCTAAACAGGTTTTGATCCTAAGGGAAAAGCTGTGTCTAGACTTGAAGTAATAATAGATACCTCAAAGGGGTTTCAGAAAATAAAGTCAACGGCTTTTTTTTTTTTTTTTTTTTTTTTTTTTTTTAAGAATAACATCTTCCTGAGATAAGAGACAATGACAGCTTGTGATTTCATCAGCAGTTTCAGAAAGGATGCAAAGAGCTTTCAAGCAAGCTGATAGGAGCTTTGCAGCATAATGCAGTGCATATGAGATTTCTCATGGGGATCAAAGAAGCAGAGCCCCCTCCACGAGCCCCCAACTCTTTCTGCCAGCCTCAGAGAATGCTGGTCTGGCTTCCTTTCTAATTTACATAACTACTGAGACTAACCGGCAGGTTAATATCTGTGGGTCCAGAGCTAAGAAGGCTTAGGGGAGATTTTTCGATGAGTCACAGGAGCCAAGTTTCATTATATCCAGGCAGGATTATTCCCCAAGCCATACAAGCTTAATGGCTCACTCGGAGCCTCCAACCAGGGGATCTTGGTGTAGTGAGACTAGGGGAGCCTCCGTAAGTGAAATCCAACAGAGTGGGTCCGGCAAGATGGAGACAGCAGCACAAAGAAGGCTGCAAGCATTCCCAGGAATGGAAAGAGGAGGACACCGCCACTCCAAGCATGTCCCCAAGGGAATGAAGCTGCCAGAGTGGCAAGCTACCTTGGAAGCGCTGTCTAACCTAGACTTCTCCTTTGCCCCTATCCCCATCCCTAGACAACTATAGAAGTGATTAAAAGTGCATCTTCCCTGCAGAACAGAATAGATGTGCTGAGCAGCAATGGCCCATGCTGCAAAAGAGCACATGGCTGGGTAGCTGGGAGTTCGCCTGTTGGCACCACTTAAAAACAAAAACAAAAACAAAAACAAAAAAACTGCATGCAGCTGAAGACCAGCATTACTTAGTCAGTTTCTAGCTCCCAGGGCTCTTTAAATTTTCACTCCATGGGGAGGGAATGGAAATCCTTTTTAGGATTCAATTTTAATCTATTTTCTATTTTTAACCTTTGGGGGAAAAAAAGAGATGACACTCTGAAAACTAAAAGAAGCTATTATCTTTGCTAAGGAAATTTCAACTCCAAAAGAGTCTAATTGAGATTTTTTTTTTTTTTTTTTTTTTTTTTTTTTTTTTTTTTTTTTTTTTTTTTTTTTTTTAGTTTCTTGCAAATTAGAGCAGATGATGCCAGGAAGAGTTGAGAACCTGGGGGGAAAGATGTTGTGAGTTCCAAGAAACAGGGCCAGATCCATCAGTGGGGTTCCTTTAAATCATGCAGCCCTAATGCTTTCCCCAACTCTCTCCCACTTCCAACTACCCCATCCAGCACAACTGAAGGTCCTTCGAGGCGGTCCTCTCTTTAATACACCCTCTAGAGTTCTGTTTGCATCTCTACAACCCCCTGTATTTACCTATCAGGACCACAGTGAACTCCCTGTATTTCTTGAGAAATACAGGCAAACTCAATCACAATGAAACACAAGCCTTCCAGGTCCTGTCCTGGCTCCAGTGTTCCTTCCCAAGTCACCTCTGTATTTCATACCCAGCATCTGCTACACATTTAGGTCATTCCTCCAGCAAATGTTACTCAACCGTGCAGTCACCCTGTCTCCTATAAAATCTGCCCTTATACTTCCCTATATCTTGTACATTCAGGCCAATCCCTTTGCTGGGTGGCTTTTCCCATTCCAACCACTTGAAGGGGTGTTCATGCTTAATCTTCTCACACATCAGCCTTTTCCCCCATAGCCTGTCTGACACTCAACTATCCACCCACATAGAAACATTTTGGGTTACCATCCGGTGTTCTGCACTCCTCTGGTACAGCGGCTCCTGCTTGTATATTTATATAGTCTCACACGCTACAAAGAGATAATTGGGTTCCCAAGGAAACCTGCTTTATCAAAATTAAATTTAAAGCCATCAATGGAGGGATATATAAAAAGGGTGGAGGCTAGGGTGTTCAGGGCACACTGTAACAACATTAGTTTTCCTGTGAGGGTTTCAATAATACCACAATGCTTTGGATTTCCCAATATTTCAATGCACGTTAAAATATCAAACTAAGAAAACAACCTCAGAAACCACAAACTCATGAGCTTTCCAGGTTATCTATGGTCTTGATCTTCCAACTTTATTGGCATCACCATTCTGAACACACAGTAGACAAAAGGACCCAAAGCTGAAACAAGCGTACACATAATCCATATCACCATGGGTCTTTATGTCATGTTCCTGGATAATTAGCCATCTGCCAACTGGGAACTGCTTTCCAGTAACTCGCCTATTGTGACAACTATAATTGTTTCTGTTAGTTCAATGTCCGATTTAATTAATACAATTATTGCAGTAGGAAAATGACAATTATTTATCTATCTATAATGTATTTTCTTCCATCTAGGTGAGAGGGAAAGAAAATGGAGAAACAGGGATGTTGTTGGCGATCCTGAATCTTTGTGATCCACTTGTTTGGACTGAGATGCATTTATGAGATCAGTAAAGAAGTCTCTGGGTGTCTGTGTGAGTGTTTCTAAGAACTAACCAATATGTAAAGATCCACCTTGGATGTGGGGGTTTCAATGCTAATGCTATGATATGGCACTGTATCACAGGGTGGGGCTTGGGTGGGATAAGGGAAAAAGAAGAATCCTTGAGAGTAATACCAGCCTATGGGCTGGGGACTGAGATAATAAATAGAAAAGAGGAGAAAACATAAGTATGGGACATTCATTGCTCTCTGCTCGACACCATGACTGGAAACATCATATTACTAGACACTGGATGTTTCCGTTGCTATGGTTATCCCACAAAGGTAGACTGTATCCCCTAATATTGAGAGCCAAATTAAATTCTTTTATTCTTATTACTTTTGTCAGATATTGTCTCACAGCAATGAGAAAAGTATGTAATACAATAAATAACACTTTTGGGAATCATATTGTGTTCTTGTTGGCTGTTACTTGTCTCTTAGCTCACGCTCATCCTTTTTGTGAAAACTCCTTATGGTGAGTCTTTACACCTAACTTCTTCATTGTTCTTTACTAGCTCCAAGAATGGGACTCTAAAACAATACTTTATGTATACTTCATGAATGCATAAATGCTTCTTGATGCTGCCAGCAAGTGCTCGACACCAGTTTGGTCTTCAGTTCATGTAGAGTTGGGCTTCTTATCTGGGCTAGGAGGAATCACAGAACCCCTGAAAAGAGAAAGATTATAACTGAAAAAGGAACCAAAAGTCCAAGGGTTGGCCAACAAGAGGGTGAAAAGGGACCTAGCAGGTAATCTCTCAGTACCTATGGGAGGTGAGGTACCCTGAGACATCAGCTATCCTATGTGGGTGCTCCACCCAGTGTCTAGGTTACAGTGCTCAGCCATACTTCTAAGATACATTCTCTGAGCACTACATTTCAATCTCAAGTATAGTGACAATATTCTCTAAACCAAACGTCAAAATGCACCACTTGACAAATATGGGGATGGCAGGATATGCTGTCCAAGTTAAATTTGTTCCCAAAATTTAATGACAAATTTTGGTGTCATTTCACTCCAAGTCAGCTGGGAAACATTCATCATCCGAGACTTGACCCTGTGAATGGCATTGACATAGGTGAGGGTTGGCGTTGACTCATACACACCGTTCCCAGGCTTGCTTGCTTCTGGCATGCTGCAGTGAATCCAATTTCCCTTAACCACTTGGAAAAGTGGCAAATTATGGGGAACAAATGTCCTTTCCAGCAGAAGGAGGGCCACCTGCCTAATGAGTCAGCAGTCATGCAGATGGTGAGCTCAAAAAGCCAAGCAGGAACTGGAGCCTGCCTGTCCTGATGGGCGGTCGGCACCGGAATGTCTTCCCCCTCACTAATCCTGCTGGGCGGGACCACGTGCCTTTCTACACAAATGTAGGTCACTTAAAATGCCACCCCTATTGCTGAGACACTGGGAAACCTATCTGACAAGGAGGGATTGTTTCCAGGCTAGTGCTTCTCTTTTAAGACAGAGAATCCAGATTTTGAAAAGCTGCATTTTGCCTTTTTTTTTTTTTTCAAACTATGTCATAATTATCTGTCAGTGATGTCCAGATAGCCACTGAGTTATGTGAGTAGACATTGGGAAGAAAGGATTGGGTCCTTTTAAAAGCAGGAGTTACACAATTCACATTTGACGGTATTGAAGAGCTTTCTACTCACTTACATAAAGACTCAGAATGTTGTTATCTATGCCAAGACTGGGTGAAACATTTGTCCCTTAATTTGGCTAAGAAAGAAAACTATCTACTCTGCTGATTGAATTTACCATTTTTCGAAAGTACCTCTGTTCAATTCATGAAATTTAATCAAGATCACACTGAGATTTATTGCTTCTCGTTAATGTTTCCTTTGAAGATGAGTGGAAAGACCTAAGGTTGAGAGAAAGAAAGATTCTCTCCACAGTACCGTGAGACTTAATTTGGACTTCATTAAACGTCATTAGTTCACTATTACAGGATTTATGACACTATGACAGAGAGTGGGCTGATATTTATCCGGGCTTAATCTATGAAAAAGTGATTTTTTTTTCCTCTGCAGATGAGTGATACAAAAAAAGTCTAATGGGAAGAATCTGTTCATGTGATGCAATAAATATTCATTATTAGTCATTTTCTTTTGCAGGCAAGTGCTCTGCTGATTCAAATTTTTAATAGTTTCGTTAACTCGCTAGTCTCCCTACTCGACAATGCTCCTCTCGTTTGCTTACAATTGCTGCTTATGCATTTGTCCTCTACCCACTCCCAGAAAGGACCCAAGCAGTCCTAAGGCAAGGGGATTATTTTTATAAGTAAAGCTGAGTGTTTTTCTGATTACCAAATCACAGAAAATGTAGAAACAGATTTTAACTAAGTTTAGAAGCTATTTTGAGAGGAGTCTGTCTAAAAATATGCAAGAAATGTGAAATTCATCTTGAAGAACCCAGGGAAGTGTTGCAAAATAAATAAATAAAAATGATAGTGTAGCAATTTTACTAGGAATCCCAAAATAATGATTTCAAAAATACAAACATCTATTTTCTGACTAACCTAAGAGAAACCTCCAACTATGCAGTCTCAGGCTGATTGGGAGCTCTTTTCAGTGAGCACATCCTTTTTTTTCCCATCTTTAGGATACTTCATGGTTAAAGGCAACCACCATATGCTAGAATGGTACCCCATGTCATGCTCCAGCCAATAGGTAAGAAGAAGAGAGGGAGGACCAGAGTCGTCCTCCAGCGCATGTGTCAGCATACTTCAGCAACTCTTAGAAATCCCAGACAAATATCTACATGTCCTCGGTCCAAACTCACAATCATACTGTTCCTCAAGGGAGCTTCTTTTAATAATGGAAATGAAGAGACTCAGAGGAGGTGGGACCAACCAGTACCTGTTACGTATAGACTGTCATTCTCTAGCATAGCTAATCATGGAGTATAATTACAAGGGAACACATGGACAATCAGAATCTAACAGTGTAAAACCAATGTATCCTGTTACTATGGTTGAATAACAGATTGACAATGAGCTTCTTGATAGCTGGGGCAGAAAAGAAAGAATTATTGCTACAAAATAATCAAATTCATCAGATCCTCAGGAGGGGGACACCTCATCCCAGAATAAAATTCTCTGTTGTTTCTCACACAAGTACTACATGATATAGTCATGTGTTTTGAATTTTAAAAATTACTTTCATCATCTAATATTCTGTGCTCTTGTTCTGATATATACTCACTCATGCATGTCCAATTTCCATCTCAGAATACAGAACCGCCAAGGGTATGGGAAACAAAAGGAAGTATAATTAAATATTCTTGATAAAGATTGTTTTTCAGGGAATATAAAAGGGGTTTTTGTGGGAATCGGGAGAAAGGATGAGGCAGAAATGTCTTAGTGGGTGTCATCCGTGTTACCTTTGTGTAAGAGGCTTGGGGACCTTGTCAATGCCATGCCTGACTAAATCCTGAGAGACATCAGCTAAGGCATGCATCAGCAACACAGTCGCTGTTAGGAAGATATTGGGTGCTTTCACTGGCTCCGTCTGTGCCTACTGTCTCCCTAAGTTAAGATGGGAAAGACAAACTTTAAATAGATGCCATGCTTTGGGTTGATCATAAAAATCTCTAAGACAGGGTGAAAACCCTCATAGTGAGTTCATTTTCCTCTGCAGGCAGATCCACCTGAAAATCCAAAGTATGCTATGAAGACAAAGAACCAGGGGACATGTAATAATAGGTGTCTGGCTCGTGATCCAAACCTGCAGACCCGCAGTCCCACAGAAACATAAGAAACACACAGAAGCTTACATTGATTTCATGCTGATTGACTTATGGCTCAGAAATATTGTTAGCTAGCTCTTTCATCTTAATTCAATCTATTTCCATTAATATGTTTATCCATGTGGCCTGGTACATTTTCCTCAGAGCAGCATTTCAACTTCTTTCCTTTGGGTCTTCTGACATCTCCTGGTATCTCTGTTCATCTCTGCTCTGCTCTTTCTAATCCCAGAGTTTTCTTAGTCTGGTAGCCCCTCCCACACTTCCTGTCTGCCTTCTGGCTAATCAGCTTTTTATTAAACCACTGGGAAGGACAAGGTACCAGAACATAATCTCACTACAAGGAAGCATGCTACAACTTGACTATGAAATGCCCCTGGAATCCATGCAGTGGAGGCTTGATCTAGATCATGTGGCACTATTCTAACACATTGGAAACTTTCAGAGGTGGGTCTAGTTAGAGGAAGTAGATCTCTTCCATGCTCTCTCCTTCCTGTCTGCAATGATATAAACACACACACTCGCTCCCACTGCCACGATGATTTAACTCATCCCTGGCCCGAGAAATGGAGCCACAGAATCGTTGATGAAAAGCCAGCTGCCCAGACAAGCCCCTCCTTTCTTTTTAGTTTTCTCATATGTTTTGTCACACACAAAAGAGTCTGACTGACACAGAGTGATGCACCACACATTGATGGCACCAAGTTAACCTACCGCCATACAGATGAGATAGTTTAACTAGAGATCAGAAGTCAAGGGAGTCATTTGACTGAGATTCTTCTCTCCAGGATGTGGGTCATATCTTCCCACTCCTTTATCTTTTTTTATACTCTTTTGGCTGCCTAGAGCTGCTTCATATCACACTATTCTTTCTTTCTCTCTCTCTCTCTCTCTCTCTCTCTCTCTCTCGTGTGTGTGTGTGTGTGTGTGTGTGTGTGTGTGTGTGTGTGTGTGCTTAGCCACACACAGCTACAAGTGGAGGCCCTTTCTCTAGTGCTCTCCACTCTATCCATTGAGGCAGAGTCTCTCCTGAACTTGAAGGCTGCCATTTCAGCTATTCTGACTGGTGAGTAAAGCCCCAGGACCTGTCTCTCTCTGTCTCTCTGACAGGTTTATGCAGTCATGACTAGTGGGTTCTGAGGATCTGAACTCATGTGCTCTCTTTGTCTATTGAATCATCTCTTTGGCCCATTGTGTCACGATGTTCCTTAGCAATGTTACCACAATCCATTATCACAGCGTGTCCTGCTTATCTAAGAAAGTTGTTTCTTAGGTGACCTTTTATTTCTGGGTCCTTCTTCAAGGGCTTCTCTCCAAACTTAACTCTAAGAGGACACTCCAAGTTGCCATGGAGGCATCCTATGGACATCTTCAAGGTCTCCAAATGACCTTCCATACATGCCAAGAATACAGGGTGAGAATTTAGTGCTTCTCATTTACTGAGGGCTAATCTGAACCCTGCTTTCCTGCCATTTCTCATTAAATTCTTGTAGTATGCATGGGGAAATTTCTATTCATGTTTTATGAGTGAGAAAACTGAGTCTTGAGAAGTATACTCATTTCCTGGGTTTGCCATAGCCAAATAACTATGAACTTGGTAGATATTGAACAGAATTGTATTATCTCACTACCCTGGACGCCAGAAGTCCAGCCCAAGGCACTGGTAGACTTGTGCTACCTCCATAGGCTCTCAAGTCTGTTTTCTGTCTTTTGAGGTTTCTGGAGAAGCTGCAGCATTCCAGTTTCTGTCTCCAGATTTGTATGACCCTCTGTGGCGAGCCGCTTCTGGCCTGCAGAACGACGAGTCACCACACCGCACGATTCTTCTCGGATCACACTTTATTGGAGTTACAGCTCAGTTGTGAAGTGATGGAAAGAAGACCTTGAGCCTAAGATTCAGCCTGCTTATATAGGGAAGCCTGGCGCGTGATTGGTGCCCATCAAATGCCTCATTAACATATGGCTGGTG
>PVIH01017922.1:0-40203 GCA_004025045.1 Sigmodon hispidus | reverse complement strand
CCAGGGAGGGGCTGGGGGCGTGGTCAGGGTGGAGCCCCGCCTAGAACATCCAGGGAGGGGCTGGGCACTTTGACCCTGTGCCAAAACTTGGGTTCATCCCAAGCCACAGAAATCAAATCAATCTGGAAGCTTCCCAGAAACTCATGCCCTCAGTTCTTCCAGAAACCAGAGGCAGAAGGAATATTTCCCAACTAGTTTTTCAGGAAGCAGGTCCCAGTGGAGGAGGATGTGGAGGAGACGGAAGTCAGCGGTGCGGTCCGGTCCCTCCCTGCCCTCTCGCCTCTCTGGTAAATGACCCCAGGCAGGTATGAAGGGATGAAACAGAGGGATGGATGCACGCCTGTGGTCTTGGCTCTTCAGATCACAGAAGTCTACTTGGAGGTCTGAGGCCAACCTGTGTGACACAGGGACACAGTTTCAGGAGAAGTCTTATTCATAGATAGCCAGGCCTAATGGCAGGTCCTGGAGTCTCAGCACTAAGAACACTGAGGCAGGAGAATGACAAGTGAAGTAGATGGATCCTGTTCAAACATGAGTCTGGCCCAGTCAGAGAGGTGGCTCAGCGGTTAAGAGCACTGACTGCTCTTCCAGAGGACCCGGGTTCAATTCCCAGCATCCACATGGCAGCTCACAACTGTCTGTAATTCCAAGATCTGACACCCTTACACAATTATACATGCAGGCAAAACACCAATTCACATAAAGTAAATATTAAAAAAGAGAAATGTATGAAATATCCTGGTTGGGGGTGGTGCATGCCTTTGATCTCAGCTCTCTAGAGGCAGAGGCAGGCAGATCTCTGAGTTTGAGGCCAACTCTGAGGTCAACAGAGTGAGTTTCAGGACAGGCAGGGCTATACAGGGAAACTCTGTCTGGAAAAAGAAATGTGTGTGTGTGTGTGTGTGTGTGTGTGTGTGTGTGTGCGTGTGCGTGTGTATGTGCACACGTGCCCCAGCCTTTGAATACTGGGAATTTGAACTCAGGTCCTCATGCTGGATAGCAAGCACCTTTACCTACTGAGCTGCCTATCCCCTGGACTTGGAAACCACTTCTTGTTTTCTTGTGTTTATATATAAGGGTACATTGCCTACATGTCTGTCTGTGCACCGTGTGTGTGTGCAGGTCAGAAGGCACATTGAATCCCCAGGACTGGAGTTAGAGTTGTGAGCCTCCCTGTGGGTTCTGGGAGTCAAACACAGATCATCTGTGAGAGCAGACAGTGCTCTAACCACTGAACCATTCCTCGGGAGCCAAGAAGCCACCTTCTCCAGACAGGGCAGCTGGCCTGGGACAAGAGGCCATTTATTGGGCTGGAGAGGTGGCTCAGCGGTTAAGACTGTTCTCCTCGAGGTCCTGAGTTCGATTCCCAGCATCCACATGGCAGCTAACAACTGTCTGTAATTCCAAGATCTGACACCCTTACATAGTTATACATGCAGGCAAAACACCAATTCACATAAAATAAAAATAAGTATTAAAAAAAAAGGCAACTGAAACCCATGGCTACACATCACCCTCTAGTTACAAAGAGGAGGCCCCCGGGAAGGGGTTAGGGGGATACAGCTGCCCTCATCTGCGTGGAAGGTGCCACAGAACTGAAATGACATGGGGCATTCATTTCAAACTCATTCCTGTGTATTAGGGTCCCCACCAAAGCTCATCATGGGGACCCCATGCTGTCCACAGACTATACTGAGTTGAGCATGCCTACCCCTCCAAGGCATCCCAGACAGTCACTTAGCCCCCAGCCACACTCATGCTCCCCACTCATATCACTCAGGTGGTCCATCTCCATGGCAACATCCCATCCATAGGTGTTGTAACCTTGGCAACCAGGTGCTAACCACCCCACTGCCTGGAAGGCTGTGACCCTCCTGCAGCTCTCCCACGCAGCCTGCCAACAGAGGCAGCTCTGAGGAGCTATGGGGTGGGGGTAGGGGAACCTGCAGGGGAGGCTGAGCTCAGAGAGGGTAGGTGACATCCCATGGTCACACAGCAGCTGGTCCTGGAGACTTCACACCCACCACCCTCATTCCACTGGCACCACAGACCGTATACACATTTGGTGTCTATTAAGCATCAGCAGTATGCATGGCTCAAGTGCATCTCTGTCCTCAGCTGACTGCTATAGGCACATTGGCACTGGGGAGAGGGCAGAGAATGCCCTGGTCTTCAGAAATGCCCCACCCTCTCCTCCTCAGACCACTTCCACCCTGTTCCCAATCACCTATGTCACTAATTCAAGAGAGTCTGTTGGCATGCAGGGAGGCCCTGCTGAAGGGTAAAGGGGAGAGCAGACATAAATAGGATGAATGAGTAAATTACAGGATATCTTAGGAAATTGCAGGGAGGCTGGGAACAGGGGACAGAAGGCGGCGGGTGGGGATGTGAGTCAGGAGGAAGCAGGAGCGGCTGGGGCAGAGGCTCAGGGAGATGCTCCGCTAGGCAGCAGAAGAGCATGTGCAAAGGTCCTGAGATGGGACCCAGTGACCTCTGCTAGGGTGTGACCCTGCTCTTTCTCAACTTGACAGCAATGAGAAGAAACTGGATAGGGCCCCCCAAGTGTCCCAGGGTCCTGATCATCAAAGCTGTAGTCTGAAAAGTAGGCAAGGAAGCTCCCGGATCTCAGATGTGAGTGCAGACTAGATAGACAGGACCTTGCATGGCCTCGGCAGTAGGCTATGGCCTTGACCACACTTAGATCTGCCTCTGCTTGCTTTGGCTTTAGCTCTTCCCATCCACAGAAAGTCCACTGTACCATGTAGCCTTGTACATAGCAGGCCCTCAACAAATACCTCCCCCAGGAGTGCCCAGAATCACGTTATTGCAATCTCAGAGACTCAGAGAAGGTATACAACCTGCCTGGGGTCACACAGCATATCGGTACACAGAGTCAGCCTGGTGTGGAGTTGGGGCCTACCTCCAGGGATACTGAGGCTCGCTTTTTATCTAGACCTTTTTGTGTGGCTTGGAAGGAAACTTCCCACCGTGGCTTGGGGAGGGACCTGGTCCATGGTCTCCCAAGATGCAGTTTCTGGGCCTCAGGCCAACAGGACAGTCTGGGAACGGAGCCTGCTTGAGTCACAGGTGGCAACACCAGGCCACCACTACACCGCTGGAGGACACAGAGGGCGGACAAGGGGTGGACAGTGCAGACATGTCCCCTGATCCCCCTGCAGCAAGGCCCTCACTGGAGCGGAGCCTCCAGCACTCACTTTCCTAAAGGGAGGACTGAGCCAAATGCAGCCAGCACCCCCTCAGGGTGGATGCTCACTGGGCTCTGCAGGGGGTGGGGGGGAGCCACAGACTGCCAGTCAGCCTCCATTTCCCTCTCACAGCTCCCCTCCTGAGCCCCAGACGGGGACACTCGACGACACCCCAATTCCTGTTCCCGTAGGGTAGCCCCTGGATCTCAGCCTCAGAGCTGAGCCAGTCCTCCAGCTAACGCCCCTGTTGAGGCAGAGACGGGCACACGCACCTCTGTTTTGAAAGATTTAGCTTATTTTTAACTCTGCACGTGTGCATATGGGATCTAGCAAACCAGAAGGGCGCTGGAGTCACAACCGGTTGTGAGCTTCCATGTGGGTGCTGGGAACCCTGGTCTTCTAAGAGAGCATCCCCTGCCTCTGCTCTAACCTCTGAGACATCTGTCTGGCTCCCCCACTTATCTAGGGGTCCTTTTCATGTTCCCCCTATGTAATATATGTGTCCATCTACCTACACTAAATTGTGTGTGTCTCAGGCGTGAGGACACATGTGGTGGGTGGCAGTGGTGGCTTTAGCTTAGGGTGGCATGTGAAGGAAGACCCGCGGGGGCGCAGTGGGGAGCCACAGCAGGCTCAGGAAGTCACTAGAAAGCAAGACCACTCAGGGATGAGGCTTGGCAAACCGGGCAGGTGTGCGGTGCAGTGCAGATGGAGGCCTGGCTTGGGAGGGAGGGGACAGCGGAGGAGCTGGCGGTTTCCAGAAGGTTCCAACGGGACAACCTGCCGTATCTGGGGAGCCCCCAAACATTTCCTGGAACTCAGTGTCTACGGAGGCCCCTAGAACCGGGAGATGCCAAGCACGCGGGGTACCCGGGGGCTGAGTCCCCATCTGCCCCCGACCTGCTCCAACACGTGTCGCGCGCGCCCCTTGCAGCCCGCGCGCGCCCTGGCCGTGCGCACGGGGATGCGCGGCGAGGACGCGCACGGCTGAGCCCGGGAGGCGGCGGTGGCGGCGGCGGCGGTTCGTGGCGGCTCCGAGCGGCCCCCGCGCCCTGTCCGAGGCGGAGCCGCCCAGGTGAGTGACACCTCTGCAGCCCTGGGACCCCCCCAGAAACCCCCTTTGAGCAATCCTCTCCAGCCCCTCTGTGCCCCCGGGAAACTTCGGGGTTCTCCCCGCCTCTGGGAATGCAGAGTGGAGGGGATTGAGGGGCGCATCTTCGGGAGCACTCGGAGGGGCGCAGAATGGGGATGCGCACTGCGGCAGGGGGATACTCGGGATGGAGCCGGGTTCAGCGCCCTGGGATCAACCCCCCCTCCCTGCCGCCGCCGCCGCCAGCCAGTGCAGAGCGATTAGCGCGAGATGAATTGGAGGGTCTGCACGCGGGGGGGGGGACTCGCGCATATTTGGGGTCCCTATCCTGTGGGGAGAGACTGGGGTGCTAGGTAGACCCCCCAATTTGCAGGCCTGTGTCCCCGTAGCAGCCAGGGTGATGGGGGCGTCTGTCCATCCCATCCCAGAGGCCAGGCCTCGTGTCCCCTGGGGCCTGGGGCCTGGCCAGGGAGACCACTGAGCCCTGTTCAACAAGTTGGGAGACACAGAGCTTGGGTTCCAGGTGGACACGGGTGCGTGTTCCCATCCACCTCACGGTGAGGGCTCCAACGCCAGAGTCCCTAAGACACAGGTGTCTGTCCTCCTAGTGGGGAGGACTCAGAACTTGGGGGTCTACTGCATTTGGGAACCTGCACTGGTACCAAGCGGCTTGGGGGGGGGACTGAGAGCCCAGGCCAGGCATGAGACCCTCCCCCTTATTTTCAGCGGCACTGGGGAGGGGGCACCTGGTGCCTGCCCTTTGGTGGCCTGGAGGTGCTATTGGGACTTTTAGCAAGAACTGATCTGTTAAGCTGAGGGAAATCCTAGAGGGCTCCCTGGAGGAGGCATCCCCGCTAGAAAGCTCGTAAGAAGTGTGTGAAGGGGTGCACGGCAGGAGGTAGAGGGGTTCCATTGGGAACAGCACCCCTTGGTGACCTGAGGGGCCAAAAACTCAGCCCTGTCTCTTTCCCAACCAGCTGCAGCAGCTGCTTGGATGGTGGCAGCTGACCCCCTGGTGTCCCCCACACACAGACACAGGAGATGGGGTAAGAGGAAGAAGGCACCCAGGGTGGGATGGGGGCTCAGAGGGAGTCCCCTTAGCCTCCTAGTTACTCTTCCGTCCCTGGTTCCCTCCTACAATTGACACTGGACAACCACTACCCCAGGATCGAGCCCTGATGGGGTGTCAGCTCCCATCTGAGCAGCACGCATGCGCCGCCGGCCTCAGTGTTTCCATCTGTAGAGTGGGGGTGGCCACTGCCATCCACCCCCGGATGCAGCCAGGCTGTGATCGCGCCTCGAAGGGGAGAGCCAAGGGTTTTGTACCTCTACCCACAGGGCTGTCACTCCCGGGCACTCCTGAGTCACTGCCGACTCACCAGGTAGGAAGCCTTTTAGCAGAACTTCCCAGCAACCTTCAGGGTGAGCCGCCCACTACCTCCCCTGCCAATCTTGAGCCTTGAGAACACTGAAGAGTTGGGGTTCACTCGATGCCGACCCTTCCCTCCACCCCCAGCGCCGCCATTTCTGCTCTCAGATCAGTCCAGCATCTTGGTAATCTAGAACCTTCCTGTCCTTCCCTGTTGCGGCAGGTGGTGGGGAGTCCTCGGGCACAGGCTACTAAGGAAATTGGGTCAGGAGGCGCCCCTGCCCCCCAAAATGGTGGACAGGGACCCATGGCAGATGGGAGATAATTAGGGCTTTAATGAATTGTCTTGGATTAAAAGCCCCAGGAGGACCCAGATCTAGGACAGAGGAATGCACCAGGCCTGAGGCGGGGGCCACGAGAGTGTCCCCAAAAGTGCACTCAGAGACAAAGGTGCCCCACTTATCCCTATACTCCTATCATGGTGGGGGACCCAGGGTGGCACACAGGAACCTATGTGGCTTCATCCTTTCCCAGGACGGGCCTGTGTCTCGTGGCCTGAGAGGGGACAAGGGATCTGGATTTCCCAGTACACTCTGTCTCCTCTTAGACTGAACACTTTTTTATCAACCCCCCCACACACAATCTGTAGCCAGAGAGAGTTGGGGGCTGGGAGGAGAGGCCTCTACTTCCCAAGCTGCTCTTTACAGGCCCCGACAACATGGCTTGCACAGATGTCAGACCCCAGGGCAGGCAGCAGAACACCTCCATCCTCCAGCAACAAACAGTGCCTGCTGCCAGGACACATACCCCTCCCTCCTCTAAACCAAGGTGGCCCTGGGTGAGGGGCTCCCAGGCTACTGGAAGAAGCCACCACCTGCCATGGGGACACGCAGCCTCCTCAGACCCAGAAAGCACTGATTACCTGGAGGCCCTGCATGCTTTGGCTCCTGGCCCCTTCCTCCCTCTGTAACCTAGGGTCACAGAATCTTCCTTTCTTCCTGGTCACCTCCCTCTTGACAACCTCGCCATGATGCTGGGCCCAGGACAGTCCATCAGCAGTGTCCTGCCCACACAGGAGGTTACCTGGGCTCAGGATGGTTCACTTCCATAATGACTGAGACCAGCACCAGTCTAAATGCTTGTTGAATGAGTTGGGGACATACTTGTAACCCAAGAAGCACCTGGTGGAAACTTCTAGAAGCAAGCCAGTCTGTGCAGAAGTTTCTAGGTTATGTTTTCCTTCACATCCAAGTCCAGTAGTCCTGTTCGGCTTCCAGAAAAATGGGAAACTGAGGCTCAAGAACATCTCTTTTGCCCACAGGGACATGGTTGAAGAAACTGTGTGCACATCGTTGAGAGGGCACCTGACTGGTTGGCACTCCCCTTCGGTGGTGGGTCCTAGGGGCGGGGCTCAGGCCACGGAGCACATTTCTGACCATGCTTTTCCTTGCTCTCCATGGCTCCCTATTGGTCAGGCAGAGTGGAATGCCTGATGTTCCTTAATCCACTTAGGCACCAGTTGGTTCAGGGGTGACCCGACCCCACGCTGCTGCCCTGGCTCTGAAGCCTTGGACTCACCTTCTTTCTGGAAGATTTTCCAAGCCTTCACCTGATTTATTTGGATTTTTCTGTCAGTTCACCCTCAGTGAGGACAGGGATGGGAGGTAGTCAGCCACCGAGTGTGGGACTCCATCATAGGAAATGTGCAGAATGGGAGAAGCCAGAGACAGGATGTTGGTTTTTGGGTGCCGGGGGCTGGAGAGATGGGGTGATGGGGTTTGCGTATATGTACTAAGAGGCCCTGGGGACCCCTGGAAACTGTGGGGTGACATGAACTAAGGGCTGAAAGCACAGTGACTGGCAGACTGGACCCCGTGCAGCAGGCCCAAGCTCCCAGGCCCTGCCAAGGCCTCTGCAGTGACTTCTCATGCATATTAATGAGTCCTGTCCTTGAAGCCTTAGGCTGGCTCTACCTTCCAGAGGGTCCACACAGGGCTTGTCGGGCTCCAGAAACCCAGCAAGGGCCACATCAATGGTGGGTGCATGAGCTGACCCAGACAGCCTGCATCAAGGGTTCCAAGGGGTAGGGGTGAGAGAGTCCAGAAGGTTCCAGATTCTGGTCCATGAGGCAGCTGTTGTCTGGTACAGAGCCTCAAGGGGGCCTTTAGGGACAAAGGATCACTTTATTATCCTTTAGTTTTGCAGAGTTAGGAATGGAATCTCTCTTACATGCTTGGCCAGTGCCCCACCCCTGACCCCACCCCAAGCCCCTCACGGGGGATTCCAGGCAGATTTCCACTCCCGAGTCACACTCCAGCTGTATTTTCCAGTTTTACATTTTTTTAAAAAAAAAATTGCTTATTCTTTTGGTTTTTTGAGCCAGGGCTTCTTCTCCGTGTAGCCCTGGCTGTCCTGGAACTCCCTCTACAAACCAGGCTGGACTCGAACTCCAGATCTGCCTGCCTCTGCCTCCTGAGTGCTGAGGTTAAAGGCCTGAACCACTATGCTTGGCTAATTTTTTTTCCCCAGATTTACTTTATTTTATATGTTGCCTGAATGTCTGACTGTGCCACATGTGTGCAGTGTCCCAGGAAACCAGAAGAGGGCATTGGATCCCCTAGAAATGGAATGACAGGGAGTTGTGAGCCCACATGGGTGCTGGCACACAATCCTGGACTCATCACTGAGCTCTCTCTCCAGCCTTCCCCCACCCACTTTGAGAGTGGGTCTCACTAAATTACAGGTTGTCCTAAAATTCACAATTCTCCTGCCTCAGCTTCTGGGACACTGGGATGACAGATGTGTGACATTGCTCCCAGTAGGTTTGGTATATCTTTTCATTTTTAGTTTTTGGACGGAGCTGCCAGCACCTGGAAGGGTATCTGGTGTGTGGGGGTGAGCAAAGCACCTCCTTTTCTGCTTGTTGGACAAAGAGTGGGGTCAGGACAATGGGAAGTCCTCAGGTGTGAGACTGGAATTGCAGGAGGCAATCTGGGAGACAGCAGAGATGGGGCTCTGTCCCTGGAGTGAGAGTGGACTGGGCACAGTCTCAGCACTTGGGAGACTGAGGCAGGAGAACAAGCTCACAGGTCTCAGAATCCACAGTAAGAACAAAAAAGGCCACGTAGTTTAGTCCTCAAAGCGAGACACTCCAGGTGGGGTCAGGACCTGGAGAGATGGATGGCTCAGCACCCCCAAGACCAAGGTCTCAGCACAAAGGAGATGCCCTAGACGGACAGAGTGCCGGTGGTAAGAGGAAAAGACAGGAGACAGGGAATGGGGGAGAAGGGAACAAGGGGGAGTAAGGGGTACCTGTCCCAGAAGAACAGAGGACTGCCTCTGGATAGAGGAGAGAGAGATGCCCGGAGGAAGATGGCAGATTATAAAGCTATAAGGGAAAAGTCCATGTTAAGATGAGGTGGTCTGTATGGATTGGGCATGTTAATGAGGTGGGGGGTGTTGACGGCTGGACTTCAGTAAATTGATAGCTATACCTTCCGGTCAGCCTCAGGAGGAGGAAGTGGCCATGGAAGGGAGCACACCTTGGGGCTGGTATTAGGGATGTCATCTGATGGGTTAGCAAGGCACAGGGAATGGGGGATAAGGGCAGGCCTGCCAGAGCCTGCCTTCCTGGGAGAGGCTAGCGAACCTTCAGAGGGGCAGAGAAGCCTGCCCGTCAGCAGCAGCATCCCTTCCTTACTTCCCAGGGCCCTGGACCCTCGTCCTGCCTTCAACATCAGGAGCCTCAGCCCAAAGGTCCAGGAGCCACCCTGGAATTCCACTTCCCCGCTGTCCTCCCACCCCCTGCTCCCACCCCCCACCCCTGCGGCTTTTCTAACACACCCCGCAGAGGAGATGACAGGGCCAGACCTGCCAGGAGAGGTTAGAGTTGAAAAACTAGGTCACCCTTTGAGTGGCCCCTGCTGGGCTGGCTCAAGAACGCTGCTAACCCGTGTGCTGGAGTAATTAGAGAGAGAGAGAGCCTTGCTAGCACCCGGAGGGATCTGGTGGCTGAGATTTGGCAAGTCAGGGCCAAAGAAGGTTAAGGGTCCATGGGAGTCACTGAGGGAGGCTGTGGTTCAGTGGGGTGACCAGAGATTCCAGACCTGTCAGCTGGGGCGCCATCAGAACTGGAGGGTCTTTTCTGAGCCTGGCTACTTGCGAGGCAGAGACAAAGAGCGTTAGGTGTTCAAGGCCACCCTGGGCTACCTGAGGCACCATCTAAAGGCATCACCCACCCATGAGGGGTTCAGGGAGTGAGCAGTTGTGTAGCTTGCAGAGGACCGGATAGCTCAGCCACAATATCTGAGTTCCAATCCCCACCGCTCACGTGAGAAGCTGGCACGAGGGGACACTTGCATCTCAACACTGACAAGTAGGATGTTCTTGGCTGGACAGCCCAGCCCAGGCAGCAGACTTCAGGTCCCCCTGAGAGACCCTGTCTCAAAACACAGAGTGCAGAATGAATGCAGAGGACTGCATCCCTGCTCTGAGCTCCACACACCCCAGAAAGACAGAAAGGGCAGGCAGGATTCTAGGCGGGGCTCCACCCTGACCACGCCCCCAGCCCCTCACTGGGGATTCTAGGCGGGGCTCCACCCTGACCACGCCCCAGCCCCTCACTGGGGATTCTAGGCGGGGCTCCACCCTGACCACGCCTCCAGCCCCTCGCTGGGGATTCTGGGCGGGGCTCCACCCTGACCACGCCTCCAGCCCCTCACTGGGGATTCTAGGCGGGGCTCCACCCTGACCACGCCCCCAGACCCTTACTGGGGGATTCCAGGCGGGGCTCCACCCTGACCACGCCCCCAGACCCTCACTGGGGATTCTAGGCGGGGCTCCACCCTGACCACGCCCCCAGACCCTCACTGGGGATTCTAGGCGGGGCTCCACCCTGACCACGCCCCCAGCCCCTTACTGGGGATTCTAGGCGGGGCTCCATCCTGACCACGCCCCCAGACCCTCACTGGGGATTCTAGGCGGGGGCTCTCCTTCACACCTGTGCCTTCCAGTCTCTGTCCTCACAAGCCTGGTGGTTTACTCAGTCACCAGGGCTGCCAATCTGCTCTGGAACGCTGAGAAGAGAAGCAAGCTGGCAGACTGAGAGGTCTTGCCTGGGGGGCTTCAGCTGCTAACAGGCTATAAATAGCTGCCTAGCAGATGGAAAGCTCTGTTGCAAAAGAGGCCAGCTGTCCCTCCCCCACCCGACCCCTTGGGTCTGGGCTGCAGTCAGGTTGTCTGGGAGAAACCATGGTCCAGCCTTGTCTGGCAGGCACTGCAGGAGGTCTCGGCATCTCGCCCACTCTGGCCCTCTGTGTCACCTGGAGTTCCACCATCCTAGGGTACCTTTTCCACAGCCACAGGGGGTCACCATAAGACACCAGCTGGTTGTGGGAGGAAGATGTCCTCTGTCACAGTTGCAGACTCCCTCCAGACAGACAAACGCAGGGTGTCCACCAGGCCTGGCACACTCGGGTCCCTCCAAGGCCCAGGCAAGGTCCTTCCTGTCTTTCTCAGGCTTTCCGGTTCAGGTATCACCCAGCTCTGCCCCCATCTTCAAGGCTAGCCTTGGCTACTTAGTAAGCTTGAAGCCAGCCTGGGCTACAAGAGAGCTTGTTTTTAACGTCATCTACTTATTCTGAGTGTTCTACTGAGTGGGCTTTTGAGAGCTGGTTTTTCACTGAACACAGTGTCCTCAACTGCTTCATGTGTTCAACTGTGGGGCCAGCCAACGACCTGCAGGCTGCTTCACGTGCCTTACTCTCTTTTATATGGATGTCTGCTGTCTGGCCGTGGGCCGTGGGTTTCTATCGTGCATACTGTCATGGTGGCTATCTGTGGAGATTTCCTGGGTGTGCAGTAACGGGTCAGCGTCTCTGCGCATATCTGGCTGCAATCAGAAGAGCCCAAGCACCAAGGATAATGATATCACGCGTCCCCTTCCCCTTCCAGGTGTCCTGGAGGATGCTGGCGTGGTCCTAGGCCCAGACCCTCCACCATGACCTGCTGGCTGCCAATGCTGGGCCTGCACTTGCTGCTGCTGCCCACGGCGCCTCCGCTGGCCGCTGGCTGCCCTGCGCGCTGTGAGTGCTCCGCATCCACTCGTACCGTGGCCTGCGGGCGCCGCAGACTGACTGCCATCCCGGAAGGTATACCTGCCGAGACACGCTTGCTGGAGCTCAACCGCAACCGCATCCGCTGCCTGAACCCCGGGGACCTGTCCTCACTGCCCACCCTCGAGGAGTTAGACCTCAACCACAACGTGATCGCCCACGTGGAGCCCGGGGCCTTTGCCAACCTGCCTCGCCTGCGCATCCTGCGTCTCCGTGGCAACCAGCTGAAGCTCATCCCTCCAGGCGTGTTCACGCACCTGGACAGCCTCACACTGCTGGACCTGAGCGAGAACAAGTTGGTCATCCTGTTGGATTTCAGCTTCCAGGACCTGCGCAGCCTCCGGCAGCTGGAGGTGGGCGACAATGACCTGGTGTTCATCTCCCGCAGGGCCTTCGCGGGGCTGCTGGGGCTGGCTGAGCTCACCCTGGAGCGCTGCAACCTCACATCGCTCTCCCCCGAGTCGCTGGGCCACTTGCGGGGCCTGGGTGCTCTACGTCTTCGTCACTTGGCCATCGCCGCCCTGGAGGATCAAAACTTCCAGAAGCTTCCAGGCCTCTCGCACCTGGAGATCGACAACTGGCCGCTGCTGGAGGAGGTGGCCCCAGGCAGCCTGCGTGGGCTGAACCTCACGTCGCTGTCCATCACGCATACCAACATCACGGCCGTGCCGGCCGCAGCGCTGCGACAGCAGGCCCATCTCACGTGCCTCAATCTGTCGCACAACCCCATCAGCACGGTGCCGCGGGGCTCCTTCCGGGACCTCGTGCGCCTTCGTGAGCTGCACCTCGCTGGGGCCCTGCTGGCTGTCATCGAACCGCAGGCTTTCGTGGGACTGCGGCAGATCCGTCTGCTCAACCTCTCCGACAACCTGCTGTCCACGCTGGAAGAGAACACGTTCCACTCGGTGAACACGCTCGAGACGCTGCGCGTGGACGGCAATCCGCTGGCCTGTGACTGTCGCCTGCTGTGGATCGTGCAGAGGAGGAAGACCCTGAACTTCGACGGCAGGCTCCCCGCCTGTGCCACCCCGGCGGAGGTGCGCGGCGACGCCCTGCACAACCTCCCCGACTCCGTGCTGTTTGAGTACTTCGTTTGTCGCAAGCCCAAGATCCGGGAGAGGCGGCTGCAGCATGTGACCGCCACTGAAGGGGAGGACGTGAGCTTCCTGTGCCGGGCCGAGGGTGAGCCCGTGCCCACGGTGGCCTGGGTGACGCCCCAGCACCACACGGTGACGGCTGCCAGCCGGGGCCGGGCACGAGTGCTGCCTGGGGGCACGCTGGCCATCTCGGACACGCGGCCCCAGGACAGCGGCACCTACACGTGCGTGGCCAGCAACGCTGGAGGTAATGACACATATTTTGCCACCTTGACCGTCCAGCCAGCCGCCAACCGGACCCAGGGCGATGGGCACAACGAGACGCAGGTGGGTGTCCGGTTCCCGCTGGACCTCACCACCATCCTGGTGTCCACCGCCATGGGGTGCATCACCTTCCTTGGCGTGGTCCTCTTCTGCTTCCTGCTGCTCTTTGTGTGGAGCCGTGGCCGTGGGCAGCACAAGAATAACTTCTCCGTGGAATATTCCTTCCGCAAGGTGGATGGCCCAGCGGCCGCGGCTGGCCAGGGAGGCGCCCGCAAGTTTAACATGAAGATGATCTGAGCTGGCCCCAAGGTGGGCTGGTGGGGGATCCTCTCAGACCTCCATCCAATCCCAGATAATTTCCACCTATGCATACTTTTTCCAGGGGGTAACCATGGAGGCAGAACTTCCTCGGTTTTTTTGTAGACATCTACAGGACTGTTTTTGAGCAGATCACACCTTTTGCAGTTCCTGAAGTGTTTTCTAATGGTTTCAATCTCTTTTCCACCCTCTGCTGTGGCTGCTGGGCCGGGACTCAAAGTGGCTGGGGGCAGTGAGGGTCCAAGGTACCCTATGCAGGTACAGGCTGTGGCCCCAACGCCCATACTCAGCAGTCAGGTCCCCAGATGCCTATGGTGGGAGGCCCCTGGGGACACTGGACAGACACAGTGCTTACAATGGGTACCTCTTTGGCTCACTGTGACACAGCCCAACACACACAGGGCCCAGGGCTGCAGGGATCCTGGGGGGACAGGCAGTGCACTGGCCCAGCTCCTGCTCACTGCTGCTTGGCCAGTGGCCAACCTGGGGCTGCCTTAGGCCCTGCTGAGTGGCTGGGTGTCACGGAGGGAGCCCCATCCCCCACCAGGAACTTCCACCTGCCAGGAGAAGCCATGTCTCTACGTCCCCGTCAGGTCCCTCTGCCCTGCCTAGCTGGACTGGACATGTGTTCCCAGTAGGAGTGGCTGCCCTAGGTCCTGGGAGTGCCCCTAAACAGGCCAGCACATCCGCCCGCTCTGCCATATGTAGTTGCCTTTGGCAGTGTGAGCAGCAGGGCCGAGCCTATCCCAAGCAGGTTCTTCCTTCCGCACTGCCCACCTCGGCCCCTTCGGCCACGGTTGAGGAAGGAGAAAAAGGAAAGTTTGTGAGACGTGGCCAAAAACCAGGAAGGGACCACAGACTCTTTGGACATGTGGTAAGACAGACGGAGGCTCTCCTCCTTCCTGCCCAGCCGTGTGTGACATGTGGCGCCCTCAGGGCCCCTTGGTGACATGTGGCGCCCTCAGGGCCCCTTGGTGTCTTTCTCTGCAGAACGGATCTGAGCTTGCAGTGTGCCCTGTGTGCTGAGGCCAGGTCTCAGAGCCCTCCTGATTGTGTCCAGAAAGGCAACTTCATGCAATCAAAGACTCAGACCAAGCTCGGCTGGTCTGAACTTGGCTGGGAACATAGGGACCCTTTAGTCCTGCCCTCCCTAATCTTTGCATCACATACCAACTGGTCAACAGGACAGGAGTGACTGGAGGATTGGCTTAGCACCCCCGTTGCCATGGCAACCCCGAGAACCCGCAAAACAACCAACGAAATCCAAGTGCCTTTAGAGTCATCAAGACAGAGGGTGCACTCCTGGCAGGGTTCGGAGTCACAGAGTGCTAGTGTGTCACATTGGGGTTCCCCATTTCCAATTTCTATCCTCACCCCGCTGTGTCTGACTGAAATTCAATAAAACAAACTAATTTAATACAAAAGTGAGATTTTTATTATTTCCATGGGGAAGGGGAAGGCAGCGGCCAGGCCAGTCTTTCACGGTTGGGAAGCTAGGTGGCTCTGTCTGCAAGAGGGAATAAGTTGGAGGTGGCAGAGACCACTGTGGTGTACAGAGCAGTCCACCCCCACACCTGCCTCGGGATATCAGTTCAAGGTCAGTGGCAGTTATATAACAACTGGAAGCTGAGCTGTTTATAGATCTCAGGGCTGAGGCTGGGGCTCACCTACCATGCAAGAAACCTTAATTGTACCCCACCTCAGACATGTGATGTCACCAGCAGCTGTGGGCAGGTGGGCTGCAGAGGGAGATGGATTCAAAAATCAAACTGATACAGACTGGAATGACTGGAAGAGGGTGGCTAAGCGAGGCCACGGCAGATGTGGGAGACGTCTGTGATTTTCCCATGGCCACACAGCAGGGCAGAATAGGCTATGGGCAGATCGAGAGTTGTCTGGCACAGCCTGCAAGCCCTGTAGTTGGACAGATGGACCAAGGACTTCCTAAGTGGCCCCACCAAGGAGGACGTGCCTCAGAAAAAGGAAAGGCCCCAGGATGTGCAGCCCTCACCTATAGCTCCCCTAAAGAGGGGTCTCCTCAGCTCTTGGCTCTGAGACCTAGCCTGTGTTTTTATAATTTATTCTTTTTTAAAAAAATATTTATTTTATGTGAATTGGTGTTTTGCCTGCATGTACAACTGTGTAAGGGTGTCAGATCTTGGAATCACAGACAGTTGTGAGCTGCCATGTGGATGCTGGGAATCAAACTCAGGTCCTCCAGAAGTACAGTCAGTGCTCTTAACTGCTGAGCCAACTCTCCAACCCCTCTTTATTATTTTTTAATAAACTTATGTAGTCCAGGCTAGACTCACATACTGCGTGACTGAGGCTGACCTTGAACTCAGGATTCTTCCACTTCCCACATCTGAGTGCCTGGTGACATGTGTAAGCAGCCACACCCATCTTTGCACCTTCCTTACACTAGGGCTTGACCACTTCAGTTCTCAAATCCTGACTCGTCCCCACATCCCATCCTCAAGGGCACAAAGAAGTAAGGTGTGGCCCTGGGAAGGCCCCTCCCTACCCTGAGCCTGGCCTAACAGTTGTCCATGTATTCCTTTCCACCTAGGTCTGCCACCTTCCCTTGGGAGGAGGACCTGGGTGAGCTGCTGCAGGCCTCTGCTAGCCTTGGGGACCAAGTTCTCAGGGAGCAGGCCCCGTATGTACAGTCTGTGTAGCTCATCTTTGTCCCCTGGGCTGGACATCATCCCTGTCCTGAAGCAGACCTGAGGGTGCTTCCCAGTGTTTGGAAAGATGGGAGAAGCAAGTCCAGGGAAGGCAGGACCACACAGCACCATGAAGGTGGGGTCACAGGACAGTCCAGGTGTCACCTCCATCTCAGGGGGTCCACAGAGCAAAGAACTTCACCAGTGTCTTCACAAGGCACCCTACCTGTACACCTGCCTGTGTGCTCCCAACGCCCCCACAAAAAATGAGTAACACCAGTCACCCACTGGGGGTGGGGTGCTGCTGAATAAGCGCTCTGGCTTGGCTCAGTCCAGGGATGGTTTTGCAGAATGGGTCTGGCCAAGCATCTATGCTGGCTGGCTTACAACGGCCTATATCTGCAGCTCTAGTGGATCCAATGTCCAGGGGCCCTCAGGCAACCCCACATATATGGCACACATATACTTGCATATACAATTCAAAACGAGCTGGCTGGAGAGATGGCTCAGTGGTTAAGAGCACTGACCGTTCTACCAGAGAACTTGAGTTCAATTCCCAGCATCCACATGGCAGCTAACACTGTCTGTAATTCCAAGATCTGACACCCTTACACATGCAGGGAATTCGCGTAAGTATTTTTAAAAACAATTCAAAATAAGCAGCTAGGGGCTGGAGAGATGACTCAGCAGTTAAGAGCACTGGCTGTTCTTCCTGAGGACCTGAGTTTGATTATCAGCAACCACATGGTGGCTAACAACTGTCTGTAGTTCCAGTTCTAGGCAAACACCAAGACAAATGTTTTTTATTTTATTTTTTTTAAATAAGCAGCTAGACACCGTGGCGTTCACCTTTAACCCCTGTAGTTGAGGCAGAGGCAAGAGGGTCTTTCTTCATGGCCAGGCAGTTAAGAGTGTGTGACTGGCTCTTCCTCCCGAGGTCTCCAGGATGGAAAAAGACCTGTCATGTCAGGATCCTGGGCACTTTCTGCTCCTGAGTACCCTAACCTTTTGGAGTCTGGCTGTGTCCACCAGGCCAGCTTTCTGTGCCAGTCCTCCAGGCACAGCCTTGGTGCTGTTTCCTAGGAAGGCCACGGTCAGGGAGAGCAGGCCACAGGGAAACGGGGAGCCTAGAGCTCTAACCTAGGCTAACAAGGCCTAGGCCATCCGGTCCTCAACCAGTAAAAGCTCAGCTCACCCAGCCCACATCCCTTGGTGGGAGACACCAGAATCTCTGACTGATGTCTCAGAGCTGAGTCTCCAAGCTCAGACTGCTCTTGATGGTTCTGTGGGACCATGTGACCCCTGAGGGTGGCTGTCACTGAATCTACCACGGTCCCCAAGCAACCATACACTGCTCCTAAGTCAAAACAAAAGCCTGGGGTAGTGATGCAAGCCAGTCATCTCAGCAAACAAGCAGGAAGATCACGGACTAGGACATCCTTGGCTACACAGGAAACTCAAGGCTGGCCTGGGCTATGCAAAAAAACAGAACAAAGGAGCTTATTTTGGCCAGAGAACCAGGTAGGCAGCTATTTCTGTGACCAGATGGCATGTTTAACCCCACAGCACCCCCATGTGCCCAGAAGAGGAAGATACTCCAATGATGGTTAGCCTGGACTGCCTAGGCCCAAGTTTTCTCCCACACACACACCATGGCTAAATTCTTCTGGTCTACCCACTGCTCCCCCAACCCCAAGGCTGAGCTCCATGACAGCAGGCCTGCGAACAGCTGGCATTCAGTGTCCTAAAATGACACTGTACTCAACTGGAGCCCCTTCTTGGACAGCCAGCTTAGTCCTGTGCACTAGTCTCCCAGACACAGCATGCATTAGGTGGTCAAAGAGGCTTAGCTACCCACCTGCTTCCTTGCTGGGTCCTTGGGAGCACTGCACCTTAACTCCTACATCCTAGCTACAACACAGCACCAACCCTGGGCAACTCCAGAGCAAGAGTACACATGCTGGGCTGGAAATGGCTCAGCAATAAAAAGAACTGTTCCTCCAGTGGTCCCAGAAACCACATGGTGGCACACATCACCTGGAATGAGGTCTGGTGTCCTATTCTGGTGTGCAGGCAGACATGCACACAGAATGCTGGATACACCTTTAGCAAGTTGCCTGAGGGAGCGAGCAGTCAGACCCCACAGTTTCACAAGTGTCCAAGACACCTCCTTCCTGGTTCTGAGCCACACTTGACAGGAGCCCAACCCAGCCCCAGGGGCAGGACAACAGACACAAGGCAGTAAGCGAGATCACTTTATTGGGTTTGAGCCAGGGTTCAAAGGAGGCTGCTCTAGCACGGGTCACCTGACCACCTTAAACAGCAATAAAAAAGTAAAATAGAAACCTTTATTTAGAATTAAAGCCAACACTTGAGTGTGACAAACACAGCGTTCAGCTCCAAGAAGCACCCCGCTAATGGAGTGAGCGTTTATTCTGCACAATCACGACATGTGGACAAACCGGGAGAGGGCACAGGGACACTGGGCAGGGCTGGCACCTAGTCCTCCTCGCTCGGGTCCTCTCTCTCCAGCGTGTAGGCCATGAAGCAAGCATCGGGTCTCTTGGGGACGAGGGGATGCCCGGGTCTCACAATCTCAAAGCCAAGAAAGCTGAAGGTTCTGAGTAGGGCGGCTGTGGGGGACACAGGGTCAGAGCCTGGAATGCCAGAGCTTACTTCCCTGGGGAGCCCGAAGCAGCACCCACCTCTGTCCTCACGGTTCTTGGGAAAGCAGATGAAAACGTGGTCGGCCCGGAGCTGCTCCTCCGCGAACTCCAGGAGAGCTGCGAAACTGAGGGGAGCACATGGCCATTAGCCACCTGGCACAGACCCAGATCCCTACAGCCCCCCTGGACAGTGGCCCACCTGTCCTTGCTGCCCTCAGGCAGAGGCCCAGCGGGGAGCTCGATGTAGAGGCCACCACCATTCCACACCGCCCTCCAGGTGACCTGCTTGGCCTCCGTGAGCGTGGACTGGATGCTTAGGACCCTGGTCTTGTCGTTAGACGTTGGTTCCTCTGTCACATTCAGCCGCTCGTCCTGGAGAAGCAGGGATGTCAGGATGGCCAGCTCACTATATAGTGGCGGGCACAGGGGCTCCCCACGGTACTCACGGAGTAGAGGACGCTAGCTGAAAGACTGTGATCCCGCTGACTGTTCCCTCGCCCACCTGGGATCTTCAGGGGTGGGTGAGGGACATCAGGAGCACCACCGAGGCCCCGGACCCAGGTTACTACAGCAATGGAGGGCGACCCTAGAACTGCAGGAGACAGTGCTCAAGAGGCAGTAAGTGGCTGGCGTCCCCAGGACTTACCACTCTAAAACCACTGAGGACACTGCCCCTCACCTCTGTGGCTTTGCACCTTCTAGAACAAGGTAGAGCACCATCAGGACCTCAGGCTTTGTCATCTTGGCACTGTGGTCCACAGCATGGAGCTGGTCCACCCCCTCCCCATGTTGCCAAGGCAACCTCCCATACCAAACTACCTTGCTCCTCTAAAGCTCAGACCCAGCCCTTCAAGTACCACCCTACTCCTCAGCCTCCACTGCAAACACCAAAGGCCCCTAAACTTCACCTCACCCAAACAATGGAGTTAGAGAACCCCAAGCCCCTCCCCTTCCCACTGTCACCCAATGGGACCCAGCACAGCCCATATCAGTGTCCTCAGTCTGCCCAAAGCCCTCCCAGTTTCAATGGATCCCTCCAAATTTCAATGGCTAGTAGATCCAGAGTCCATACCCAGTCCAGAACAAGGCTCTTCCACCAGCTTCCTCTCCTGGGACCCAACGAGTCACACCCTGCCACCCCAGCCACCCACTCCATGCCCTAGCCACTTTCAAGGACTTCCCATAACTGACCCAAGACCATTCACAGTATCGGAGTCCTCAACAAGTAAACATCAAATTCAACAGAAACCCTAAATCCAATCCCAACCTCTCTCCTAACTGGGACCCCTTAAGCCCACAAAAGCTCCTCCCCAAGACCAAAGATCAGATTCGATATTCTCCCACCATAAAATGAGTCCTCAACCTGGAGCCCAACAGCGCATAAAATTTTCTGCAAAGATCTTCCAGATCGGAACAGATCCCCTCTTCTATAAACCATAGAACTTACCAACCCACGCCCCCCCAATCTAACCCCAGACCCTCCGCCACCTGACATCACATCACAGTCAAATAGTTAACGCAAAGCCCAATTCAGATCTCCAATCCCCTTTCGGATCCTCCCCAGCTCAAAAACCCCGAATCCGATTCGAACTGCATATCTGACTCATCTTCGAGCAAATATTAACGTATGCCATCCTCCAACCCCACCAACCCGCTGCGAGTCCCTAATCCCACTCGAAATCCCAAATCCGAGCCCGTGACCCGCGCGCAGGCCCCGCCCCGCCCCGCCCCGCCCCCGGCGCGATTGTGGCCGCCACAAAGGGGCGGATCTCGCGTTGCTGCCGAGACTTATCTGGCGCCCCGAGGCCGACCCCGCTCCAGGCCTGCGTTTCCCTCTAAAGCCTGCGCAGACGAGGATTCTGGGAGCTGCTCCGCCGCGGCGGGGGCAGGACTCTCACCTCTCGCTGCTGCAGCCTCCGCGGCTGTGCTGACTAAGAAGCGGCATGGTTCGGCTGGCGTGGAGCGTGGCGCTGCGTTTATCCCCTTCCTTCTCTCTGGCGAAGCAGTGGCTGTTGAGGATCCGCTGCAGGGAGGATTTCACCATCCGGCCGCTGGGGTCCGAAACCAGCAAAACCTCCGCTGCACTCTCCGCGCCGCCGCCGCTGCTCGCCGTTCGCAAAATGGCGCCGGCGCTGACGCCCGCATTTATACGCGTCGTCACCGCAGGCCACGCCCCTACACGCAGGCGTGAACGCAGCCGCGTGCGGCGCTGGAGGAATGGGGTGGGGCCAAGGCGGCCGCCCGGAAAAACCAACTGCGTCCCGCCTCTGCCAGCCTCTGATTGGCCAAAGTGCAAAAACAGACGGAAGGCTTCCGTTGGTGATTAGTCGGCGCTCGGAGAATCCCGCCCTCTAGTGTTTGCGTCACTCTGGGGGAGGCAAGACAGGAAAAAGCAGACGCGTCCCGCCCCTACGAGACTCTGATTAGTCAGTGCACCCAAATGGACGGATTGGCCCCGCTGACGATTGGTTGGAGCTCTGACAAGCCCGCCTTCCAGCCTTTGTGGCGTGGAGGGGGCGGGGCCTCGGCGCAGTCACGGTACGTGACGGAAGCCCCGCCCAGCCCAGCCCCCCACGGCTGGGCCTGGGGTCCCGGCGACCCCCTGGACCCGTTCCTGTGTATTGTGTTGTCCGTCACCGTCTCCGTGTCACTCCGTTAAGGTCCCTTCACCCACGGGGCCCGCCCTCACTGGCTGGTTGGATAACTGTCCCGGGTATCTGAGGCTAAACCGGGAGGCTTGCAGAGGGCCCATCCCCCTACGCAGCAAAATGACCTTGTAAATAATGGATCGTTACGGTCTAGATTGGGACTCTGCGTTTTCAAAACAATTGCGATCCAAAAGAAAATTAAATATTTAAAAAGGTTAGATATTAATCCAGTCTGGAAAAATATTTCACGTCAAAATTAAGGAAAAATTTAAAATTTAAGCAAAAAGATTTCTCCTAGACCCAATTTGAATGTTTTTCCTATTTTCTTATTTTTATCTCTCTCTCTCTCTCCCTTTTTTTTTTTTTTTTTTTTTTTTTTTCTCCTAAACAGGGTTTCTCTGTAGCCCTGGCTATCCTGAGACTCTATAGGCTAGGCTGACCTCCAAACTCAGAGATTCGCCTGCCTCTGCCTCCATCTTGAGGGCTAATGCGCTTCCTGTTGCAGAAAAAGTCTACCACGACTCTCCCCATTTTGCAGAGTCCTTACAAGTTGAGGCACTGTGATTACGAAAAACAAATCCTGCAGGAGAAACCAATCCAATTTCTAGTAAATGCTTCCTCTTTTCTGTTGCCAATTTTAGCAGAGGCTCCCACACCCAGCAGCAACAAGGAAATAGAAACCTAGCTTCTGGGATTGTCATTTTGCTTTCTTCTGTTTAGTATGTGATTCTGTGTGGAGGTCAGAGGGCAGTAAGCAATCAGTGTTGTCGATCCAGGCTATGGGTCCCTGGCATCAAGTTCAGGTGGCCGCCCTTGCCTGCCTTTACCGGCTCCATCTTGCCAGCCACCTAAACAGGAGCGGGTGCCACCTAGAGTGGCTTCTAGATGGCTGGGACAATCCCAAGCCTGACCAGTGTCTGCAGAGGTCAGAAGAGGGCTTCAGATCCCCTGGAATTGTATTCACAGATATGTATGAAAAGCCATGGGGGTGCTAAAACGGAACCCAGGTCCTCTACAACAGCAGTCAGCACAGTTCAAAGCCAGCCTGCTACTGTACAGATGGAGTTCCAGGACAGCCAGGGCTACACAGAGAGACCACTCCCCTCAAAAAGAAAAAAAGAAAGAAGAGAAAGAGAATAGCAGTCAGCACTCTTAACCAGTGAGCATCTCCTCAGCACTGACTGAATCTTGACCCTTCAGCTGCCAAGATCACAGCCTAGAGTGTGTGAATCATTTTACACACTCAAGTGCCTCCAGCACCCAATTTTAGTCATTACTGTGGATGGAATCAGTGGCCTCTGATTCCAGATTGGTGTGCCTGACTGTCTTCTACCCATTTTGCTAATTATTATTATTATTTCATACAGATACTCAAGTAGCCTGGGCTGTCCTCAGACTCATGATGTAGCCCAGAATGACCTTGAACTTCTGATCCTGCTATCACAACCTCCAAAGTAACGACAGAAAGAACTACAATTCTGAGTTTATTCTCTGCTGGGGATGGATGTCCTTGGGAACACTAAGGGGTGGGGCTCCACCTGGCCACGCCTCCAGGCCCCCACTGGGGGAGTCTAGGTGGGGCTCCACCCTGACCATGCACCCAAGCCAACACCTGTGTGGAGGTCAGAGGCAAGCTTGGATGAGCAGGTTCACCTCTTCCCTCTGGTGGTCCTGGGGATTGAACTCAGGTGAGCAGGCTTAGTGGACATCTTCACCGGCTGAGTCATCTTCCAGCCAGTAGTTAGTGTTGTGAAAGAGGGTCTAGCTCTGGCACCCAGGCTGCCTTGAAACTAATAATCTTTCTGTCTTCAGCCTTGCTGAAGAGGAACTCTTTTGGACCTGGCATTCAACGTGCAGGCCCTCTGAGCTGGGTCACTGTGTCAGTGTGTCCACAGGCAGGAATTTGGACACAAAGGACAAGGGCCAGAAGCATAGAGGCTCACTGCCCAGCCTGACTACCGGGGATCCATGACAGAAGAAGAAAACTGACTTCCAAAGCTGCCCTTTGACCCTACAGGGCACCAGCCCCTCCCACCCCGAATGCCCACAACAAACACGTGCAAATAGCTGCTCTTTAAAATTTCAGGAGAACTTGAAAATAAGCATGAGTAGCACACACTGTCATCCCAGGGTCCAGCAGGGGCACTGTGGGAGACTCTGAAAAGAACCAAGAAAAAAGCAGGTCCTGATGGCGCTCACCTTCAGCCCCAGCACTCAGGAGGCAGAGGCAGGCTGATCTCTGAGTTCAAGGCCAGCCTGGTCTACAGAGTGAGTTTCAAGACAGCCAAGGAAAAATAGAGAAACCCTGATTCAAGGTTTCTTGACACAAACACAACAAAGAGTCAATAAACAATTTTAAAAGGGGGAAGAGGCTGGACAGACGGTTCTGTTGTGAAAGGCTCACATCCGGAAATGGGGAGGTTTTGAGGCTCATAGATCTCAGCACCCCAGGGGATCTGACTCAGTGAGGCCCAGGCTGCAGGAACTCTTGTGGCCACAGTCCCCACCCTAGCTGCTGCTCAGTGATAAAGCCCAACCCAGCCCCTGCCACTGCCCAGGGGTGAGGCCAGGACATCATGCACAAGCCACGGGATGGGTCTGTAGGCCCAAAAGGAAGCCGGAAGATCTTGGGGTGGGAGGGAGGGGTTCTCCACCAAATACTACTTCCTTTTTTTAAAGAAGTATCTGTTTACAATATTTTATTTAAAAATATCTATAGCCAGGAGGTGGTGGCACCTGCTTTTAATCCCAGCATTCTGGAAAGCAGAGGCAGGAGGTTCTCTGTGAATTCAAGGCCAGTCTGGTCTACAGAGTGAGTTCCAGGATAGCTCTGAAACTCTGTCTCAAAAAGCAAAAACAGGGGCTGGAGAGATGGCTCAGTGGTTAAGAGCACCGTCTGCTCTTCCAGAGGATCCGGGTTCGATTCCCAGCACCCACATGGCAGCTAACAACTGTCTGTAGTTCCAGTTCCAGGCAAACACCAAGGCAAATAAATAAATAAAAAAAAATAAAGTTTAAAAGAAAAAAAGAAAAAAAGAAAAGGAAAAAAGAGAGGGGGCTGGAGAGATGGCTCAGCAGTTGAGAACACTGACTGTTCTTCCAGAGGACCGGGGTTCAATTCCAGCATCCACATGGCAGCTAACAACTAGCTGTAACTCCAGCTCTACTGGATCCAACACCCTCACCCAGACATCCATGTATGTAAAACACCAATGCACAGAAAATAAAAATAGATTAAAGTAGGGTTGGAGAAGTCTCTGGCTAATCTTCCACAGGATGGAGCTGTTCCCAGCACCCACACAGTTGCTCATAATCATGAGTAGCTCCAGTCCCAGGTGACCTCATGTACCCTTCTGGACTCTGCAGATACTGCACACAGGTGGTTCACACCACACACACACACACACACACACACACACACACACACACACAGTAATGAAAATTTTTTTTAAAGATTTATTTATTATGCATACAGTTTTACAGAAGAGGGCACCAGACCTCATCATAGATGGTTGTGAGCCACCATGTGGTTTTGCTGGGAATTGAACTCAGGTCCTCTGGAAGAACAGTCAGTGCTCTTAACCTCTGAGCCATCTCTCCAGCCCCCACAGTAATGAAAATTTAAAAGATTATATCAAAGAAAAACATTAAGTGTTGGCAAGAGTGTAGGCAATGGAGTCTGTCAAGAGACAGAGGGCTGTTAAATCATGTGGGTGCTGTGCAATACTTGAGAATTCTTTTCCAAACACATATGGTCCACCAGTGCCATTGCTGTGGGTACATGTTGTGGGAGTTTGTTCACAAAGGCACTCTGAGATTGTTAATAAAGTCACTTCGAATCAAGGGACAGAGAGAACGAGTTGACCAGAATCAGCCATAGATGTTTTGGACCCACGACACATTTGGAGAGACATAGACAGAAGTGAAAAGGCCCATTTGGGTCAGGGAGAGAGAAAAGATGAGGTCACTGGCTACTTTCCTGAACAGTCAGCCAAAATTAATAACAAAAATTTACACAAACTCATCATCTGGGGGCTGGAGAGATGGCTCAGCGGTTAAGAGCACCGTCTGCTCTTCCAGAGGACCCGGGTTCGATTCCCAGCACCCACATGGCAGCTAACAACTGTCTGTAGTTCCAGTTCCAGGCAAAACACCAAGGCAAATAAATAAATAATAAAATAAATAAAGTTTAAAAAAAAAAAAACTCATCATCTGGGGCTGGAGAGATGGCTCAGCGGTTAGAGCACTGACTGTTCTTCCAGAGGACCTGAGTTCAGTTCCCAGCATCCACTTGGCAGCTCACAACTGTCTGTAATTCCAAGATCTGACACCCTTACACAGTTATACATGCAGGCAAAACCAATTCACATAAAATAAATTAAAAAATTAAAACAAAACAAGAAAACCTCATTATCTGGCTTGCAACCCAAATGACAAGATCACAAACAGCTGCTCCACAGCCAATGGAGTCACGAGTACCGGCTGGCTCTGTCATTCGGGCACCCATCCCCACCCCATGTCCTCACCTCCCACTGTAGTGAGATTATGGAACCTTGTGAATATCTGTCCCTCATACTAGTTTAATAAAAATGCTGATTGGCTGAAGGCAGACAGGAAGTGTGGGTGGAGCTTCCAGACTGGGAAAACTCTGGATACAGGAAGAATAGACACAGAAGCCAGAGACAGAGGCCACATGAATGCAACAGAGACACGATGAGGAGATGGCAGCAGACACAGAGGAAAGAAGCTGAAATGCTGCTCTAAGAAAAGGTACCGAGCTGCATGGCTGAACAGGATAGAACCATGGGTTAGTTTAGGGGTAAAGAATTAGCAAGCTATATGCCTAGGCCCCAGGCAGATCAGTGTAAAAATAAACAAGTGTCTGTGTGATTCTGTGGGACTGCTGGACTGCTGGCCAAGCCTCTGGTCCAAGCCTGGAAAGTCTGGGCCAGAAACTATTTACAACATCCCACCACCTGGGCTTCTCCTGCCTGTCCTACATCCTCTTTTCAGGCTGCTTGCTCCTCCTCCCTGTGGGCCGCAGGCTTTCCATGGGCTGCACCAGCTCGGCTGCCTCTATACCCACTACTGCAGCCACACACCCTCAGCCCCAGCGACATGGGAGCAGCTGTAGGTGCCCTCAGTCTGTGCAGTGCAGTGGCAGCCAGCTGTGACCCCAGCTCTGGCTGCCCGAAGCTGAATGCCAGGGTATCCACACACACAGCCTAGCACCCACACATCTCTGCCGTTGCCCTAGTCACTGTGGTGGAGAAATGGAAAAAGTCAACAGATCCAGTAAGACACTTGGAAATTCTTATGGCAGAAATTAGGGTTTTTTGGTTTTTGTTGCTTTGTGTGTGTGTGTGCGTGCAAAAAATATATATTTATAAATCCCACACTGAGAGAGGGTTCAGAGATTAAGAGCACTGGTTCTTCCTTCCAGCACCCACATGGTGGCTCACAATTATTTATGAGATCTGGCGCCCTCTTCTGGTTCACAAGCATGCTTGCAGGCAGAATATTGTACACATAATAAATCTTTTTTTTTTTTAAGATTTATTTATTTATTATGTATACAGTGTTCTGCTCCTATGCCTGAAGGCCAGTGCTCTTAACCTCTGAGCCAGCTCTCCAGCCCCAAAAACAAACTTTATTTATTTTACAAGACAGAGCTTCTCTGTGTAACAGCCCTGACCATCTTGGAACTCAAAGAGGTTTACCTGCCTTTGCTTCCTGAGTATTTGGATTAAAGCATGTACCACCACTGCCTGGCAGAAAGACAGCTTTAATTTATCCAGCTAACATACAAGAGTGAGAAATAATGATAGTCACCCTCAAGGCTATGCAGAAGTTATCTTTAATAAACAGAAGTGGGTAAGAAAAATAGATTACACAATGCTTTCTTAACTTTAAATTTTTAAATGCTAATGGGAAAAGCAGCTATGGAGAGACATTGCATAGTAAAAAACCTGCTGAATTAAATCAGCCTATATATATCAAAAATGTTTTGACCTCAGAATGAAAACCAGAATATGTGCTTTATCGGGGAAGAGGATTTGCTTTTGTTTCCATGGGAGAAGAAAAGCCATAGATGTAGGTATGTGTGCAGCCCAGATGGAAAGAGAGCCTAGCAGTCAGGAGCCCAGGTATGCTGAGCACTGCAGATGGAAAGCTATTCAGGCAGTCGGGAGTCAGTGAACACCACAGGCCATAGTAAGGGCAAGCGGCAGCTTACAGCCCTGCTCCAGGGAAAGGCTTCCCAGTGTGAGCAGCTCTGCCCTGGCAGAGGAGGGCCTCTGGGGCAAAGCTGCTCAGCTCAGGGAATGTAACTCACCCAGCCAAGGAAGGTCCCTGAGTAGCTAAAGTGTACAGCTTCGCTGCCTCAGCTGATCTCTGTCCAGGCTCTGCTGCTGCTGCTGCTCCAGGGAAAGATCTTCACCCAAACCCCATTCAAGAGATCTATTAGGAGGGAGGGGTCCAGGAGAGTGGCTGCCTCAGCCTGGGGTGGGAGCCCACAGCAGGGAAAGGGCAGGACCAGCAGGGCTTATGTAGGGTGCCTTGGGGGGGCGGGGTCTAGGGAGACTTCCAGGACAGAGATTGGTCAGATCTATCCTTTTCTTTTTACCCTGATTTGGTTTTTAGTTTCATGGCCAAAGTGTGTTTCTTTCACTGGCTTTAGGCTTTGGGCTCTAATTTCAGGGCCAGGCTACATTTCTTTCACTGGCTCTGACTCTAGGACCAAAGTGTGTTTCTTTAGTTGTGGTTTCAGAGCCAAGGCACATTTCTTTTTGGTTCTGGGTTCAGGGATAAATGTATTTCACTCAGGTCTTTGATCCAGGGTGTGTTTCTTTCACTGGCTTGGTCTCAGAGTCAGGGTGGGTTTCTGTGGCTGGCCACTTTCCCTACAGTGGGTACCATCGGAGCTGATAAAGATGACATTCAAACAGGGGTGAGCTCTTGATTAGAGGTCATCAAACAGCGTGGCCATTCAATCTAAACTAACTGATTAGGCTAACAAATTTGATTTGGTGTAGCCTTCCAAAAGGGAAACTCCCCCAAGTTAGAACTGTGGCAGGGTTTTTTTTTTTCCTTCTTTATTTTGTATTTATCAAAAAAACAGTAAAAAGAATTTAAAATGCCGAAGAGTTAACAATAACTATACAGAGGATAATAATCATAAGCATGGCTTATCAAGGGTGGAAATGCAAATAAGATTACTACACATATATTTTCTTTGTGTTCAGCTTTCCCTCTGAATTTTTTTTTTCCCATCCCTGTATATCCTTATTGAAAGTCTCTTCCCCCTCCCCTGTGGCAGGGTTTTGCTTTTACCTTTCCAGGAGATTGAAAGCATCCAACTAAGGAATCTGAAGACACTGGACAAATGAGACATCTGAAGGACAGAAGGGACAAAATCATCCAGAGAAAATGGCCCAAGACAAAGAGTACAATTGGTCTAATAGTATATGACATTTCCAACAGTATAAAGTTTCATAAATCTTCCTAAATGTTTACTTATGCTGTTCTCTACATATAAGATCTATTGTAGTCCCTATGCAATTAAAAATTAAAGCTGACATTGCCGTTGGAATGTGGCTTTCCTCTTCTCTAAACCAGAGAATGCTTGACAAAAAAAAAAAAAAAAAATTCAAGGTCTCTGTCTAATGGCAGAATGCTAAATTAAGAGATCTCTTTCTGGGCTGGAACGATGGCTCAGAGGTGAAGAGCACCGACTGTTCTTCCAGAGGACCTGAGTTCAAGTCCCAGCACCCACGTGGTGGCTCACAACCATCTCTGATGACATCTCCCAGAATTCTCCTTCTATTTATTTCTCCTGCCTTGCTATTGGCTATTCAGCTCTTTATTAGACCATGAGGTGTTTTAGGCAGGCACAGTAACACATCTTCACAGAGCTAAACAAATGCAACAGAAAAGAATGCAACACATCTTCGCATCGTTAAACAAATGTTCCCCAGCACAAATGCTGTAACATTCGGCAACAGTATGGAGGCTTAGTAAGATTTGCTGGCACTTTTGGGTCAGGAAGGGGGTGGTCCTGTTAGTATTTTGCATGTGAAAGAACTTGCCAGAGGCTGCCAAGGGAACCATAGTAGGTTTATTAAGGAGTGGGTCGAGGAGGGGAGGGAGGGAGGGAGGGAGGGAAGGGGAAGAGAGAGAAGGGCAGAGAGGAAAGAGAGGAAGTGTCCCCCCCCCCCCCGTGGTTGGGGATTTTAAAGGTAGACACCCCTTAAAGATGGGGTGTGGCCGCAGCAATGCAATACCTAACAGTCACGGGTCACTTCTCTGCTGCTTCTCTGGTCATGTTTTTACCACCAATATTCGACTCCCAAGTTTTTCATTTTGATTTGTTTCTTATTTTTTTTTATTCGAGACAGGGTTTCTCTGTGCAACACTCCTGGCTGTCCTGGAACCCTCTTTGTAGACCAGGCTGTCCTTGAGTTCCCAGAGGTTCTCCTACCTCTGCCTCAAGGGTGCTGGGATTAAAGGCCTGTGGCAGCACCGCCTCGCCAAATTTGGTTTTGGTAATAAACTCATTAGACATGTGCTGAAAACCTGACCAGTCAGGACATGGGCATCTGCGGTTCTTTCTGTTGGGACGTAGAGGACGGATGGATTAAGGATACCCGAGTCCCAGGACAGACTGTGATACTTCACAGACTGTCTCAAAACAATAATCTGGCTGTGTAGAGCATGCCTGCTCTCCTGACTGTGTGGAGCATGCCTGCAGTCCTGACTGACTGTGTGGAGCATGCCTGCTCTCCTGACTGGTTGTGTGGAGCATGACTCCGGTCCTGACTGTGTGGTGCATGCCTGCTCGCCTGACTGTATGGAGCATGGCTGCTGTCCTGACTGTGTGGAGCATGCCTGCTGTCCTGACTGTGTGGAGCATGCCTGCTGTCCTGACTGTGTGGAGCATGCCTGCTGTCCTGCTGAGAAGCACCAGCTGCAAGTTCAAAGTCTGCCTGATTCCAGGTTACCAGTGTTACAGACTGAGACTGCCATCAAGCTTGTTAGCAAACACCTTTACCCCATGAGCCTTCTGACCTGAGTTTAATCCCTGGTATCCCATGAGCTGCCCTTTGATCTCCACACACAAGCCCTGTAGTATAGGTGCCTACACATATGAATTTACACAAAATAAATAAATGTAAAAAGCAACAACTATGACATTGAAAACAGTAATGATGATTTCCATATGGCTCAGTTGCACTGGGCTGTGCTTGTTGATTTACATGGGCAGATCACAAAGGCATAGATGAAATGGGTCATCAATTTTCTTCAGCACTGTGAGGTATTGCGATGCAAAACGCAGGCTCGCCAGCAGGTGGCACTGTTTTGAAAAGTGTTCGGCTGGAGAAAATTAGTCCTGTTTCTAGCTCTGCACCACCTAGGAAGAAATCCCTCTTGCACATGAGGAAACTGAGGCTCTGAGTTGAGCTGTCCCAGAATCTGGATACCTTACAGAAGTCTGTTTACAAGTCAATGTGAGATAATTCCACTGCCAGGAAGCCCAGTCCCTCATTCCCTGCTGCATTAACTATGACAATTTTGAGTCACTGTGCCCATATTATCTACCTAGACTTCCCATTGAGGGTCTGGGGGCGTGGTCAGGGTGGAGCCCCGCCTAGAATCCCCAGTGAGGGGCTGGGGGCGTGGTCAGGGTGGAGCCCCGCCTAGAGTCCCCAGTGAGGGTCTGGGGGCGTGGTCAGGGTGGAGCCCCGCCTAGAATCCCCAGAAGGGTCTGGGGGCGTGGTCAGGGTGGAGCCCCGCCTAGAATCCTCAGTGAGGGGCTGGGGGCGTGGTCAGGGTGGAGCCCCGCCTAGAATCCCCAGAAGGGTCTGGGGGCGTGGTCAGGGTGGAGCCCCGCCTAGAATCCCCAGGGAGGGGCTGAGGTCCGGGATTAATCTGAATAGTCTAGAAAGACACAGGAGCCACTGGAACACAGTTCTGAGTTAGTCTAGATCTCAGGCAGGGATGAGCCCTCGACAGGGCCGAAGCTTCAGAAAGTTATAGATGGCCGTGGGCTGCGGCCTCTGACAGCAGAAACACTAGCTGGGTGCCCTGGCTCATGGCTGGGGGCGTGTGTGGGTGGCTGGCCACTCAGGCAGCTCTCTGCTCTGGCCCAGCGCTGGGGTGGTGGCCATCCTGCCCATCACCGTGGGAACCCTCCTCCTGGCTCCCTGGCCTCTCCAATTGGTCCCCCCCAGCTGTCTCTGGCCACCTGTTGCTGTCTGTCACAGGCCACCTTCTCTGTGCTGTTTGTCAGGCCAGCGTGGAGACTGTAGGGTAAGAGGGTCGGGCTGTGGGGGAACCTGGGTGGAGTTGTGGGTCCTAGACTTGGTAAGGGGATCTCTGATGTTCTTTTTTTTTTTTTTTTTTTTTTAAAACTTTATTTATTTATTTATTTGCCTTGGTGTTTGCCTGGAACTGGAACTACAGACAGTTGTTAGCTGCCATGTGGGTGCTGGGAATCGAACCCGGGTCCTCTGGAAGAGCAGAGGGTGCTCTTAACCGCTGAGCCATCTCTCCAGCCCCCTCTCTGATGTTCTTTAGCTTCCCAATTCTGATGATCACCGCCCCCCATACACACACACACACACACACACACACACACACAGGGACTGGCCAAACTCCTATGTTTTGAGTCCCTCCCCCCACGGGGGAAATTCTATGGTTTTATTTTTATTTCATTTCTGAATGACATTTTAATTTTGTTTTTAAGTACATGCTGGGGTATGTGTTAAGACGCACGTGTGGCCATCAGAAGACCCCTGAGGAGTCCAGCCTCTCCCTTCCGCTGTGGGTTATGGGTAAAGGGGATTAATGGGCAGAGTTGTTGTGGTGGTTCACACCTATAACCCCAGCACTTCGGAGGCAGAGGCAGGTAGATCTCTGTGAGTCAGAGGCCAGCCTGCGCTACAGAGTGAGTTCTAGGACAGCCTGGACTACACAGAGAAACCCTGTCTTGATCCCTCCCCCCATAGGGGTGGTGATGATTGAAGGGTTAATTTCACACCATCAGGCTTGGCTGCTCTTGGACCTGCTGAGATATCTCCATGGCCCATACCCTCCCTGGTTTTAAAATATTTCTGCCTGGGCATGGGGACACATGAGGGCAGCCAGAGGCTGTGGAGACACTCCCCTCCCCTATAAGCTAGGCTTGTAGCTGGCCTCAAGCTGTGCAGAGCCCCTGGTCTTTATGTGCTCTGTGGGAACAGGGGCAAGAAGGCCAGTGTTGTGAGAGGGAAATGCTCAGGACCCTCACCCCATTCCTCAGGTGACACTGTGAGGACCAGGCTGGACGGGCTGCTGAGGCATCAGCACCTGAGTCCTGGGTAAGGGTGGGGGTTCAGTGCCAACTGAGGGTGGTCAGCGAGGAACAAAAGTCCAGGGAGGGGCTGGGCTGCCAGGCTGGCCTGTCCTGCTGGCTTTAGATACCCGATAAAAATAGTCTCAGAGAACCTGAGCCGGCCCTGGGGAGCGGGTTCCAGCATGTGCCTTGGGTTCATTTCTGTTCGGTTTATTCCTTAGGTGGGTTCTGGGCCTCTCAGAGCTTTGGCTTTATTTCTTGCTGCACTGATGGACTCTGGGGGTCCTCCAGTGGCTAGGCTATGGGGAGGGGGTGCCAAGGCTGAAGGCATGCAAAAGTATAAATTTCTGCTCAGCTTGGTGGCACACACCTTTAATCCCAGCACTTGGGAGGCAGAGGCAGGCAGATCTCTTAGTCACAGGCTAGCCACTTCAACAGTGTGTGTTTCAGGATAGCCTGGGCTACAGAGAAACCTTGTCTTGAAAAAACAAAACAAAAAAGAGAATTTTCTTCAGTGAAGACAAGTGTAGGTAAGACCACGTCCTGTCTCTCTGCTCATCTTTTAGTCTCCATGACAACCAGAGGCTTGGAGGATCTGGATGGGGGCTTGGGCAGCTGCCTCCCCAGTGATGACCTCCCGTTCCTGGAGGAGCCATGCCCAGGCCAGCGGTCAGACAGCAAGGCACGAGGTACCCTGACTGATGGCTCACATTAGGAGACCAGCACTGGGCAGGGGCAAGCGGTGCCAGCCCCAGACCTCCGGCTTTAGGGGCTGGTTTCAAAGATCTGGGCTGGAATTCACCGTGAGACATGTTGTGTGTCTCTGAACCATCTGAAATGGAAGCTGTGATCACCCAGTCCTGGCACATTGGTGGCAGAGGACGGATGGGATTGGTCACAGGTAGTGAAAGTCCTATTGTCCTGATTCTTCTCCTGTTCCACAACAGGGGCATCCAGGTCGGCAGACTCCAGCGGCTGGACACATGTGAGTAGCTGTGACCCTGGGAGCTGGAGACAGACTTACCAAAGGAACCATTGTCTCCTCTTCTTTCCTCCCCCCTCCCTCCCTCCCTCCTTTCTTTTTCTTTTTTCTTAGTTAGAGTCTCATGTAGCCCAGGCTTTGCTCTGGGCCTCTTGTCCCCACCTCCTGAGTGTTGGGATGACGGGTGAGCAGTGCCACAGTGGTGTATATAGTGGTGGAGCAAACAACAACCCCAGCGTCCTTAAAAGAAGGAAGGAACGAAAAGAGAAAGCAGCGTCCACACCTCTAATCCCAGCACTCAGGAGGCAGAGGCAGGAGGATCTCTGTGAGTTCGAGACCAGTCTGGTCTACAGCGTGAGTTCCAGAATAGTCAGGGCTACACAGAGAAACCCTGTCTCAAAAACACAAAAACAACAAAAAATTTCTTCATTTTTATTTTATATCTATGGGTATTTATTGTTATGTATTTTTTATTATTTATATGTTTAGCGTGCATGCATGTGTATCTGACGCTCTTAAAAGCCAGAATCCCCTGGAACTGGAGTTACAGATGGTCATGAGCTGCCATGTGGGTGCTGGGACTCAAACCTGGATTCTCTGTGAGAGCAGCCCATTCTGTGCTATAACCACTGAGCTATCTCACCAACTTCTTTTTTTAAAATATTTATTTTTATTTTATGTGAATAGGTGTTTTGTCTGCATGTATAACTGTGTAAGGGTGTCAGATCTTGGAATTACAGACAGTTGTGAGCTGCCATGTGGATGCTGGGAATCGAACTCAGGTCCTCCAGAAGAACAGTCAGTGCTCTTAACTGCTGAGCCATCTCTCCAGCCTCCTCACCAACTTCTAATGTATTCATATATACATATATACTCATATACATTGTACATTTATATATGTATATGTACACATTTATTTATATACAAGTGTATATATGCATACACACATACATATAATTGTTTGTGTGTGTGTGAATACACACACAGTGTGGGGTCAGATCTGGTTCCCTCTTCCACCAGGCAGGTCCTGGGGGCCACACTCATGTCAGGTTTGGAGGCAGCGCTATCACTGAGCTGCTTGGCTGGACACTTCTTTTTGAATTTTAGAGACAATCTCACTATGCACCCCAGTTCCGCATCCATCCCCCTGCCTCAACTTCCTGAGTGTTGGGATTACAGAATGAGACCACTACAACTCGTTTGTGGGGTGGTGGTGTTCCCCAGTCTGGACTGATAGCGCTCACCGAATGTCTGTGATGCGCTCCAGGTCCTCCAGGACGCAGGGACGGCGGCCAAGGAGGCCCCGGGAACGAGCAAAGGGGTGACCAAAGCCACAGGTAGGTTTGCCCCGCTAGGGGATGGGCTCGCCCTGGCCGAGGTGGCACCCTGGGGTGGAGCCGCAGCCACAGGCGCGCGCTTGCCCAGCAGGCTCCCGGAGCAGCGGTCCAGCACACAGGAAGTCGCAGGCTGCCCCTCCCCTGAAGCCACCCCCGCCGCCACCGCTCAAAGACGACCTGCCCTGGGGGGAACTGACGCTCAACAAGTGCCTGGTGCTGGCCTCCCTGGTGGCGCTGCTGGGCTCCGCTGTCCAGCTGTGTCAGGGTGAGCTCTGCAGAGGAGCCCGCGAAGGGGTGGGAACAGTGGCCTCTGCAAAGGGGTGGCGGCTGCTAACTTGAGGGGTCCTGCAAACCTGTGTTCGAGTCTTCTCTCCTATCCAGAGTAGCCTGTGAGCCCCACCTAGACCACTAAGCCTGCCTTCGGGCTTGTTCAGGCTTAAATGTCATTCATTCATTCATTCATTCATTCTGAGCCAGGGCCTCACTGTGTAGCCTTGGCTGTCCTGAAACTCACTCTGTAGAGCAAACTCAGAAAGATCCACCTCCGCCTCCCCAGAGCTCTGCTTAAAGGTTTGTGCCACCTTTTTTGAGACACAGTTCTATGTAGCCCAGGCTGGCCTCCTGATTACCCACCCTGCTTTGGCTTTTGACCTTCCTCTCAAGAGCTGGGCCGACAGGGGTACACCTTGGACTCTGGCTATTTTTGTTTGTTTTTTTTGAGTCAAGGGCTCACTTTATAGCAGACTAGACTGGGTCTCATGGCAATCCTCCTGCCTCACTATCCTCCTGGCAGGTGACAGGCATATCAGACCGAGCCTGGTTCTCCCACTCCTTCCCAGTTCAGGGCTGAGCGGGAGGAGGAGGAGGGTGCGTCCTGTCCTCCAGCCCAGACTATCTGACTTGCAGACGCAGTGACGGGGGAGGTGGCAGTGGCTACCCCTCAGCAGAGGCTCCCATCCAGTCCTCCGCCCAAGAGGCCGCAGGCGCAGGCGCAGGCGCCGCCGGTAAGCCTCCCATGACGTCACCGGGTGGGGATGCTCCCCTAGGGAGAAGGAAGGAAGGAAGGGGGCCGGTGGGGGTGGGCGAGCATCCCGGACTTCACCTTGTCTTTTGCAGCCTAGGGCCCCCGTCTCGGTGCCCCCACCCCGGCTTCCTGAGCCCGAGCCCGGGCAGGACAAGCCTGAGGCTGCAGAAGCCCAGGGCGGGTCTGGAGGGTCCAGCCCGGGGGGCTCTGGGGGGGAGCGTGCACCTCCTGGGGTTCGCGAGTCCCAGGAGAGGCCGCAGAAGGAGAGGCCAAGGAAAGGAGAGAAGCAGGAGAAGCCGAGGAGGGAGAGGCCCCGGAGGGAGGAGAGGGCTCAGGCGCTGCCCCGGCGCTGGGAGGCGCGCGGAGGCCATCGGCCGTGGACGCGGGACTCCAGGGAACTGGAGCAGGAGAAGAAGCAGGCCTGGTCCTTCCGGCGACGCCATGACGGTGACGACCGGCCCAGACAGAAGGCCCGCGGGGGAAAGGGGCGCGACTGATGGTGTTCGTGCCCTCCTTCACCTCCGGCATGCATCCCGCATCCCCTCTCCCTGCATCCCCAGCCAATAAAGCTCCTGTTGCGAGAGACAGCCACATTGTCTGACCCTCTGTGTCTGCACCCAAACGATCGAAGAGACGGGGAGGGGTCCCCGATGGCCAAGTGTGACCCCGGGACCCACGCCGGGAGGGAGAAGGAATCCGCTCCCATTGGTTGTCCTGACTTCCGTCCCTAATGCTTGGACGGAATGAGCATGCGCAATCAGGCCAGCTCTGAGCCTCTGTCCCGGGATGACAGGGCGCACCCCCACACTTGGCATGTTGTTTTTAAACGATGAAGTGTGTAAGTGTGGACTGCAAGTATCCTTTACTGCTGAGCTATTTCCCTAGCTCCTTTCTTAGTTTCGTTCTGTAGTTCAGGAACTCCGAGCAGTTCCCTGGCCTCCCCCTTCCCTCCACACACTGAAATTAGTTAAGTAATTTGAAAAGTCTGGAAGGTTAATGTCAGCACTGGGGAGGCAGAGACAGTCATACCTCTGTGAGTTCAAGGCCCACCAGGTCTGCATCCTGAGTTCCAGGGCAGCCTGGGCTACCCAGAGAAACCCTGTCTTAAAAAGGAAAAGCTTCCTCATGCTGTGGTGTGTGCGGGCGTGCATGCTTGCACTCAAGAAGGGAGATGACAGCAGGTCCCCCACCTGCAGACACCTCAGCTGAGCATTTGCTGATCTTTATTGGCGTGCTGACTAGGGGCAAGGCGGGTGTCACCGGCAGCCGCACTCGGTGGCCACCATGTTGGGCACATGGTGCGCGCTGATCCGCTCCTCGGACAGACTGATGAGCAGCTTGCCTGAGTAGGCGGTTGGCACGCAGCAGGGCAGGCGCCCCAGGGCTGCCCCGCGGGCCTGCATCTTCAGCAGGAGCACCACGTGGTTGCCGTAGCGCGGGTTGCGGTCCGACTGCGGCCAGGCGCAGGTGCCTTGGCAATTGTTGGCTTGGTAGGTCTCGGGGATGAGCACGGAGCGCTCTGCTCGCAGGTCCACGCTCAGCTCCCGCAGCGCACAGGGCCCATCTGTGGTTGGCCCCGCGCTGCGCCCTGCCCTCCCGCGCGCTTCCCGCCCACGCCACTCGGCCCGCAGGCCCTGCAGCGCCTTCAGCAGCAGCAGCGGACGCAGCGGGTCCCCTGGGCTGTGGGAGTCATTGGGGCACAGTGCCAGCAGGCGCGACAGCAGTGACGGAGCAGCGGCTGGCAGGCCAGGAAGGCCCCGCAGCTCTGAGGCCGCAGCCTGCAGCTCCACGGCCACCCTGCGTGCCAGGCCGGCTGCCCAGAGGGCAGAGGCAGGGCCCTGCAGCGGTGTTGGGTCCCCCAAGGTGGCCGCAGCGGGGGACAGCAGTAGTAGCAAGGGCTCCTCCCTGTCTAGCAGGCGTTCCAGCGCCACGGGGTCGGACAGGTTCACCAGGCCCTGCTGGAAACTGGCCAGCGCCCCAGGGTCCAGGGCCAGATGTGTGTGCAAGGCCCGGGTTGGGGGTCCCCGCAGGGCGCGCACCAAGCGGGTGAGTGTCTCTAGGAAGGGGTCGGCGCTGGGTGGCACCTCCTCCAGCTCCAGGGACAGCCTGAAAGAGAACACAGTGGGCGGGCTGTGAGCACAGGAGCCTGGCTGGCGCACGGCCCCGCCCCCCCTTTTCCAGCTCCTGCTCCAGCCCTGGGCACCTGGGCTGCGGGAAGGGCACGGTGTCCAGTCGGCCATGTGCTGGCTGCAGTGGTGGCCAGGCGGGTGGCATTAACAGCAGGGTGGGGGTCATGCGTGTGAAACAGCGGGAGTCAGAGCCGAACAGGAAGGTCTGCAGCTGGGCGATGCTCAGGGTGGCGCCTGTGCAGGGTGAACACGTGGCTGGCTGGCTGAGGGCAAGGGCTAAGGGCAGCCTCTTGCACACTGTGCCCTCCCCTCCACCTGGGCCTACCTTCTATGCGGGGCTGAAGGGTTAGGGCCAGGCCAGGGCCGCTCCAGGCCCCCGCTGGGAAATTCACAGCCAGCACCAAGTAACGGGTGTCCCGAGTGGGGCAGAGGTTCTGTGGACACGGGGACTCCTCAGGGAATGGCAAGGATGGCCATGCTACCGGGGAGCACCCCTCCCGTTCTGGGCGTACACTCCCACGTGTACTCTTGACCCCAGGAGCCCGTCTACTAGGCAGATCTTTATACACCCCAACCAGAGCTGCCGGGGATGGCCCACGCCACTCTCGGGTACCTGTGTGCCTGGCAGTCCAGAGCCTGTGACCATGACCTGGGGGCCGGGTCCAGGGTATAACACCAGCAGGGCCTGCTCCCAACGGCTGGCTCCCCCGGGTGGAGGCGCCTGGAACTTCAGCCGGAGCTTGGGCTCCCATGTCACTGTGGGCAGACAGCCATGCAGGCCTGAAGGATGGTGTTTGAAGGGTCTCGGTGACCCTTTGCCTGCCTGTCTGGGAAGGAGTGTAAGAGCCTCTGCCTGGCAGCCAAGCAACCAAACCTCCCTGCACACTCCGCCAAGGCCTTGGGGGAAGAGCCTTAGGTAGTAACAGGCCCGGGGGTGCTGAACAATGGCTACCACATACCTTCAGCCAGATGTAGGACCAGCAACTGCTGCCCCCCAGTCTCCCCTAGCCAGGCTCCAAGGCGCTGCAGTGTCGGCAGGGTAGCCTGGGTGTCAGGGCTGCAGACTCCAAAGGTGGCCAGGTCTTGGGGTTCCCAGTGCGACTGCTGTACAGCCTCCAAGAAGGCATGCTCATAGCTGTCCAGGCCCCCTATGACCCTCAGTGGGGCTCTGCTTGTGTTCCTGCCTCCCAGTGTCACCAGGCACAAGGGCTCCGGGGAACTGCTGGGAGGCCAGATCTCATCTTCCAGGAAGATGAGGCCCCTGGTGCTGGCTGCTCTCCTGACCTCTTCCCTGAGCACCTCAGCATGTAGCACAGGGCCCATGGTCACCACCAGTAGTGCCAGAGTGGAGAGGGGTGATGCCTGCATGGTGCTCCAACAAGGCCTGGGAGGCCCTGCTTATATGTATGGAAGGATACCCCTATCAACTCCGGAGGTGACCTTGGGGGACAGTGCTTGGCACCCTGTCTGCCCAGCAGGTGGGAGGTGGCCTTCTCAAAGGGTTTTCTGTCCTCAGAGACAGGCCCACAACTGCAGAAGCCAGTGCTGTCCTTGGGGAGTTCCCAACTGCCTAGGGAGCCCACCTGGAGGACTTAGGTCACCATGCCTCCAAGGAAAACAAGCCGTACCCGCCCATCCCCTCCACCAAAAACACACTGCAGACAGGGAGACATGGGGGAGGCTGTTTAATGGGCTCAGGACAGGACAAAATAGAAAACCTTCCAAGGACTGGCCACGGGAAAAGGCAGCACACAGGCAGCTGGGGCTGTTGGGGCCACTGTTCAGTTGCCTGGGGGAGGGGGAGGCATGTTCCCAGGGCCATCTGAGGGGAGTGGAGGCCTTAGCATGGGGGGCATAGGAGCTGGGTGCACCCCAGGATTTGAGGGGTGAACCCCTGGAGGCTGAGGGTGGACCACAGTGGCAGCAGGGTGCACCCCAGGAGGAGGCTGGGGATGCACCCCA
>PVIH01017921.1:0-40215 GCA_004025045.1 Sigmodon hispidus | reverse complement strand
AAGAGACCTTGAATAAGGATATATAGGGAAAGCTGAACACAAAGAAAATATATGTGTAGCAATCTTATTTGTATTTCTACCCTTGATAAGCCATGCTTATGATTCTTATCCTCTGTATAGTTATTGTTAACTCTTCTGCATTTTAAATTCTTTTTACTGTTTTTTTTTTGATAAATACAAAATAAAGAAAAAAAAAAAACCAACTATGACAGACAACCAGAATCATCTGTTATAGTGTATGTTGATCCAATAATTAAATATCTATCCAATCTGTTTTTACAAAGCTGTGGCATCTTGGACACATTAGGAAATATTTTTGATTTTACAGTGAATTATAAAAGACATATATGTAAATGGAGCCATATTTGAGCAAAAACTGGAGCAATGAATAGTGCATAAAATCAGTCTCTTTTATCAACACTACTCTACTCATATACCAGTACCATAGCAAAATTTTGAGCTGTTAAAAAATTTTATAGCCCTATGATAAGTGTAAAGTTGAACTCTCATAGGGTAATGATCAATATCATTTTTTATTTTTTAAAGACAAAGAATCCTTATGTGGTGTTGTGCAGTTTGGAACTTATTGTGTAGACCAGGCTGGACTCAAACTCACAGAGAGCTGGCTTCCTCTGCCTCTCAAGTGCTGAATCTTGCTTTTCCTTACTGCCATGGTTTTGTTCATATACATTTTTATTAATCTGTAAAATCTACCCATTATCTTTTTGTGACTAGTGAATTCATGTTTCATGGAAAAGTTAAATATTCACCCTATTGTGAAGTGTTCTGGATTTCCCCAGACAGAAAGATTGCTTTTCTTTCAGGGTTCCCCAAACATACCACACTCACCTTTACCATCAATCTGAATATGAATCTTATCAGATAACAAGGAGTATTCCAACATGCATAACATTTAATATATCCAGTAATTTTCTATTGTACAATTGTGTTACACTTTTGGAAAATGTGACAATAGAATAAATTACAGTCATTTAGGATCTATGTCAATATTATCTTATTTCTACCTGTTTTCTGTCACATTGTTAACTTGATTGACATGTAAAGACATAAGAACCTCTTAAGTTTTAAAGAAAGTATTTTCTAATTATAAGCTATTACATACAATTAAGTACTTAGTTTCTTTCTATTTTAGCCTTAAAAAAAATCTGTTCTGATGAGCCAGCATGTAAAATGGCTCAGAAGTCATGGGTTATGCTGCCAAGCCTGATGACCTGAACTTAATTCCAGAACCCAGATGTGAAAAAAGAGAATCAAGTTTTGAAAGTCATCCTCTGACCTTCACATATGACCCCTCTCCATAAATTCACGTAATAAAATTCTCTCTTGTGTCTTCATGCTTGTGTATGGAGTGAGTATGTATGCTAATGTGACTGTGGAGGCCAGAGAGCAATATTGGGTAGTGTTTCTTAAGAGCTATTCAACTTAATTTTTGAGGCAGAGTCTCTCACTAGCCTGTTGCATACCAATTTGCTACAATGACTGACCTGTGAAACCCAGGGCTCTGCCTGTCTCTGACAAGCATTTTTACCCATGCAGTGCTTTTCTATGTGAGATCTGGAAATGCATTTGGCTCTTTCTCCTTACATAACAAACACTTTACTGACTGAGCATCTCCCCAAGTAAGTATCTTTGCTTAATATAGAATATACGGTTAAGAACATATCCATTTTTGTTATGCTATACTAGTAGCTTATGTATTTTGTTTGTTTTGACATCTTTTTTCGCTGACCAGAGTGTCTTACATGATGAATAATGTATAAATAATATGTTTTGTCCAAAATAGTTCAATATTTATATTGACATTCTCATCTTGAATAAATACTTAACCATCCAAAGATAAATTTATTAAATAATTTCTTCTCTTACCCACATGCATTGTTGAGCAAACTGTATTTCAAATTTTACAAAAGATTAAATATGCCATCAAACTGAACAGCAAACAAGTGAGATGCTTTAAAAATGGTATTCCACAATTTTAATATCATTTAAATAGACACTATTTTTTAAAAGGGTTGTTTGAGCATTAAGAGCACTTGCTTTTTAACTGCCTACCAAGAAAATCTACTTTCTTGTCTTGGTGCTTTGTGTAATGAAGCCCATGTGCTGGTTTTCATGTGACTCTCACATCAGCTATATGTAGTGAGTAGGCTGTTGCTAAATGTCCTTACTGTACAGGTTACAACATGACCCTTAATGTCAGCTCAGCCTATCTACTCTGACACCAAAAGGACAGCACATGATGACCCTGAGACTAATTTTCAGAACTTCATTCTAGTCTATATTTACTCCTTATACTGTTTATGAGCCTTAAAGATTTCATGTCTGGTTATGCTTCTGTAATAATAATTAATTGACATAGTGGGAGACTTTATTAATATCTGTTACTTTGTATGTATTCTCTGCCTCTAGAGACACAGAATGAGCTTTATTTCATTGACACCTTTATGTTTTTCCAGTAGACTGTGTGTTGTCCATGATAATTAATGCCCATGTTATAATGCATGTGCGAACAAATCAGTAAATACTGTACTCAAAGGTTTTAGGCACCTCAAATTAATTTTAGTTAACTATTGAGCTAACTGCTTGTAGTTCAACTAAAACATAATATCTTTCTGTGTCTTATAATAATTTTTTTCACTCAAGGACAAACAGAAAAGATTAAATAGCAAATTGTTCATTGTTTTATGATTCTCAAAGCATTTAAGATTCTTAGAAAACACTGTATCTTCAAAATGAGTTTGGACAATTGATTTATTAAGTTTCTAACTTTTTAATGTATGGAACATATTGAATATTTTCAAATAAAGTACTCCAGGGAAACTGCTAGTTAGGATGCTTGGGAAAGTTTGAAATCTCTAAGGCTATTTCAGAAAGTTCCATGTTATGCCAGATGGTTTTCCAGAATTTTGAAATTATTATAAGATTCCCAGGAGCCTGCGCTGCACATCAGAAGCCTGAGTTGAATCAGATCCCTTTCACTACTCTGCTCGTTCTTTTGACTTTGAGAAAACTTGATGCAGTTTGAGTTAGCAAACACTCTTCTTATACTCTGCTGTATAACTCTCACTTTAGGGTCGACACACAGGGTGAATGATAAAAGCCTATTTAATTAAATATCTTACCATTCAGTAGGAGAAATGGGCAGTTAACTAAACCACACCTGGTAAGAATAAGGAGAGTACATACACAGCGCATAGATACTATGAAAGACTGGGAAAAAACCCTGCAACAACAGCAACAACAGCAGCCTATTTATCTCATCGTTTCCCCCACAGCAACGAAGACATCAGATTCATATTTATTCCATAGTAATAGCCAACACAGTTTAAAAGCCAGAGTTGCAGGTTAACTCAGTACTCGCAGAGAAGCAGAGATCATGAAAGTGATTACTGAGACTATCACTTCTTCTAACAGGAAGAATGAGGATTCTCCAGGAAACCCGGGAAAGTTTCCATCAGATTGCAGGTAGCACCTGAGAGCAGTAAATTCTTTGCAAGTCTTCCTTTATTGCCTGTAGTTGGACAGTCTCACTGGAATCCTAGAAATGACATTTCTAGGAAATCAGATGGGAACTTCTGCCTTACACAAGGCTTTTGTTTTATTGAAGGGTAGCACATATTATGCAGCTGTTCAAATTCCACCCAAAATACATCTATAAATTAAATTACTAGTTTTCTCTTCATTAATTCCATTATTGTTTACATACTCATATTGCAATTTCAAATGGAATGTACAAAGAAGGACGTTAAAAATTAGCATATAAATGATACTTCACTAAAGAACAGCCTCTTTCTTTTCATGTGGAAAATGAAAGCATATAAAAAGAACAAAATCTGAGCAAAACTGAAGATAAAACAGGACACACTTCTATTTTTACCACTTATTAGCTGTACAATTTTGAGTAAGCCTTTTAAATCTTTTATTTCTTGTTTTTCACATTCAAAGTGAAGAATTTTCTTGATATGCTGATTTTTAAAACTTGAGCTCATAAAAATAAACCCTGCGTAGAGATTCACAGCTAAACACAGGGCTGGGCTACTGGTCTAGCTGAAGAAAGGGAGGAGAGATTACAAGAGCTAAGGGGTGGAGATCATGATAGAGAGACCTATGCAGTAGGCAGTCTGGTGCTGTTGGGAGCTCACAGACTCTGAAACAACAGCCGATGAACCTTCAAGAACAGATCTGGATCCTCTGAATGTGGATGACAGTTGAAAGGCATGGGCAGTTTCTAGAGCATCTTGCAATCAGAACAGTCATAGAGGTCCTTTTCCCTCCTTACCGGGATCTCAGACCACTTCTAGCAGAAGCAACCTGGGACCGAGAAAGGGTAAGTGGGCAGCTTGTCTGTCCTTTTCCCTGCCTCCTCTTTACCCAGAGACAATCAGTTGCAGTGGGGAGGGAAGTCAAGTTGAAGCAAGAACTCATTTATTGGAAATTAACAAACATTTTTAAAGCATAAAACTGCAAGGGCAGTGGGAGTTATCCTTTTCTAAACCAACCATCTAAAAGGTCACTTAATCATGCATTTAGGCATCTAGTATTTTCAACAGTGTCCACAAGGAGATCATGTACCTGCATCATCTCGCCTGATTGTAGGGGCCAATCCTTTTTTCTTGTAAACAACTTGGTTTCCACCTGTCTCACTTCTTCTCAGTGCCATCTTGACAGCCATGAGATCCCTACAAGCAGAGTCTATCCTGGGTCCGTGAACTGGCTTCTGGAAGGTCATTACTAGTGGAAAAATACCTTTCTCAGTCTTGATGCATAGGGAAAGGACTTGGTCCTCCTTCAACTTATGTCAGATCTGATGGATTGACTCACCTGGGGATTTCTTGGCTCCTCTGGGGAGTGAGGGGGAAAGTGAGAGGCTGGAGGAGGACTGGAAGAAGAGAAGGGGTAGGAGAGGGAACAGTAGTGCATATAGAATTTTTTTCAAAAAAATATAAAAAGTAAACTTCATAATTAATATGTAGTCAATGATCACTCAATAAATGATGGAGGTTATTGCTGTCATGTTCATTATCATCATCGCTACCAATTTCATAGTTTTAAGTATTAAGTGTAAATTAGTTAATAATTAATCTGATTCTTGGTCTGAAAATAAGTTGGATTCAAGAGGGAAAAATGACAATTTGAGGGACAGATTAATATAAAATTTGAGCTGAGTTTTTTTCAGGAGTGTGAAAGTGTAAGGATGTTAATATACTGTCAGCCAAACAAAGAGATAAAAGTATGCATTTATGCATGTGTGTGCTGATTAAAGACTGTGTAAATGCTATGGCCATCATGATTAAGCTCAAAGACACAGGATAATGAGGTATTTTAGAGAAACAAAAATTCTTCAGGTGAATGTTAAAGTTTAATCAAGTCCATTATCTTTCGTAGAAACAGAACAAACAGGCGAGAGCTTAGCAGTTATTACAAGGAGATGATTCATTTTGATTTGGAGGCTGAGAAATTCCAGGATGTCCATTGAGGTGGCATATTTCTAGATCAAGTGCAGGGAAAGACCTGTAGTTTAATTCAAATATAGTTACATAAAATCTCATCAGACACATCCAAATTTACCCATTTTTGTTGTACATATCCACATGCATTGAATGAGGCCACCAAAACAGAACAGGATGGTTTGCATTATTTTTTAGACACATGTGTTACTCTTTGTAGAAACACTCTCACAGACCATCTTAGAATGATACTTAATCAAATACCTAGATAACATGTGCCCTAGCCAAGTTAAATGCAAAATTAATGATAAAGGCAAGCAGAGGAAAGAAAAGGTACCATAGTGTATATAATTTATCCACTACAATCTGGCAGAAGGGTTTTTGTATACACACACACCCACAAACACATATGGAAAACAGAAGCTAACAAGTAGTTTGGGTACAGTTAAATGACAGTATCAGGTGCAATTACAGACAGCTTATTCTGTTCTGAACTTTGAAAATTAAATTAGAGAGAGAAAAATCTTGAATCAAAGAAACAAGAAGTGAATTAATTAGGATAATTGAGAAAAGAAATGGTGAGTGCTTGGACCATGATTTTGACAGTGGGAATAGGAAAAAAATAATAAACTATGTGAGCTTTAGAGGAATTAGAGTCTGGGCAAAAGTAAACTATAAACATAGGGAAGAGTTCAAGTGAGACCCACTCAGATCTGTGCCTTGAGTTAATCTTTGTGCCAGTTAGATATTCAAAGAGAAACAACAAGATGAAGGAGAAAACTCAGCTAAGAACAACCTTGGCATCAAGTAGCATCAAGTACAGTTACGCTGTAGATACTCAGATGTTGCAGCTGTAAACTGCAATGAATAAGAACTTTGTGAGAAATATGTAGAGTAGAAAAGAAATGGACCATGTGGTGGTCATAAAGGAGGCGAGAGGATGAAAACACAAAGAGTAAGAGCAAAATGATGTATACCAGAGTATGAGTGTGATCTTTAGATTTTTCAGGATTAGATTAAATTAAATTTCAGTATTAGCCTGCAAAATTAAAAGGACTTAGGGACCACCTCAAAATAAAGATACAAACCATAATCCTGGAAATTCCAAATGACTTTATGAAGATTTTAACACTCTATAATAATCTTATTTTCCGTGGTTTAATTTTTAAAACTATTTTATCACTTTCATCAACAATACAGGCAAATAAATATATTTTTTGTAGTTATTTGAAGGGCAGTAAAGAAACAATGTCAGGATATATTATTTTATTCAGAAGGTAGTTTGGGCAAGAATAGAACCATAAAAAATAAAGTAGGAAGAGATAACAGAGACAGAGTGGCAAGCATGCGAAAGATAAATTATGCTAAAGATACTATGCCCATTATGGTAAAGAAAAATAAACACTAATGTTCCTAACACTTTATGCCCATGAAGTCCATTATGCTAATAATAAATAAACACTAATGATACAGAGACATCACTTCCTTAGAGGCTGCTTCTTATTCAATCACTGGAGACACTCTATAAATCCCTTTTCTCACTGTGCAAAGAAATGAAGAGCTAGATCCAGAAACCAGTAAAGAAACACAGAGGCATTTGACAAGCTCATTCCTCCAGTTAAAACTTTTAGAAATGTGCTTATAAAGAAATCTTCCTTCTCACTTAAACATTTCCAGTAGAAAAATAGGGCCTTTGGGGAATGAATCTAAAGAGCTAAATATTCAGGTAAAGCTTGACAGTTGATTTCTGCCATTTATTTCAGAACCACCTTTCTCCTATTTTATAAACAATGACCCATCAGATAAAAACCACACTGTTTCTGCTTGTAGAAATCAGCTCTCAGCTTCACATGATAACCTTTACCCAAAATAATGTGTCCTAAATTTATAGTGAGAGATTAGAGTCTGTGGCAATATCTACACTTTCCCTTCATAAAACACTTTAGCTTCAGGTCAGCTCATTTCCATTCAGTAACTCAGCCACAGGCTTCTCTAGTCAGTTATATTGTTACTTGAACAATGGACTCTTTGGGTAACCTCTTTGACAATATTGGGTAATTTGAATAGAGAATTACTTTCTTCAAGTTTGTTATTAAAATAAGTAGAAGTGTTTAGTCTTATCTCTATGTGAAAAAATTGTAACTGAAATATAAAGTTGGACATTCTGTTTCTCTGTTATTTGGCTAGTTACCAAATGTGTCACATGGTTCTTTGTTGTAGGAAATGAGGACCACTAAAGGACCCTGCAACATATCAAAATGCAGAGTTATGGGGCCCAGACACAGTATATGCTTCTACAAGCACTCCTGTATGAGAGGCTCAAGGGAGGATTGTGGAAGGAAGTGAGCGCAAACAGATTGTAAGAGTCAGAGAATCAAAGAGTTGCCTGTGACACTATGTCTCCTAATGATGTTAGAAGCTACACTTATAAAGTCTCAAGAGTACTCCCTCTCAAAGAGATATTTACAATTATAATATCATGCCAAAATGGAAAATGAAAGGCTCAGAAAACTCCTACCCTACACAAAAAACTATAGGCAACAGAGGAAAGCTGGATGCAGGAGATATAATCTTCCCTAGCAAATAGTAAGAATTTCTAGTCTGGACCAGCAGTCCCAAGTAGACCACCCACAGCTGCTTGATCCCAAATAACCACACAAAGTCTTATATTAATTACTTACTCTTTGGCCTATGGCTCAGCTTTATTGCTTGCTGGCTCTTGCATCCTAACCCATTTCTATTAAGTTATATCTTGCCACACAGTTCATGGCTTACCCAAGTTCCTATATATCGTTCTTTCTTGGCAACAGCTCCCAGTGTTTTAACCTTCTTTTCTTTTATCTATGTTCTGATTCCCTACCTGCTTCTAAGATGCCTCCCCATAGGCCAAAACAGTTCCTTTATTATCCAATGATAATTCACGATAAACAGAAAAGTGTCCCACATCACTAACAACTAAGTTATTGTCCAGTGGCAAATTATGAGCCCTGAAAATATACTTACAAGTAACATTCTATAACCTTACAGGTTATATTTAGGAATATACATGTATACACACACACACACACACACAGAGAGAGAGAGAGAGAGAGAGAGAGAGAGAGAGAGAGAGAGAGAGAGAGATACAGACACATGTAATAATATCTATCAAAAAGAGAAAAACTATAAATTTGAAGGACATTATGGAGGGGATTTGGAGAGTGTTTCAAAGAAGGGCAGGGAAATGTAATTATATTATAGTTTCAAAAAAATGTGTCACTTTCTATTGATAAAAAAAACCAAGTTCTTCCTAGTACTTCACATTCCTGCTAGCCTATCCACACCTCTCTGTGATTCTTCTTTCCCTAAACTATACCTTATTATTTCAGCTCCATGCTTTGAGATAGTGACTTACACTATGCATTGATCAAAAAAAATTTTTGTCACCATGACAAATAATTTGAGAGAATATTCTTAAAGGAAAAAAAGCTTAATTTTGTCTAAATATTTCAAAAATTCCAGTCTATATTTTTCTGGCTGTATTGTTTTTTTAGGATTTTGATGAGGTAGAAATGTCACAGTGGAAAGGCATGACAGAAGAAGCTATGCACAAAAGAGAGCCAAGAAGCCAAGAGAGCCAGGAGTACATTATGACAATCCTTATCTTTTAGAGGCATTTTCCCAGTAACATACTTCTAATGTCTTCTTCTACTATGAACTCATCAATGGCTCAGTATGTTGACAAAGTTGAACTTCTTATGATCTGAATACTCCCAGTTGTACCCACAGTTTGAGGTCCACCATCTCAACATAATCTGTGTGTATATGTGTGTGTATGTGTGTGTTGGTGTGTGTGTGTGTTAGTGTGTGTGTATGTGTGTATGTGAATGACACTTTATAATTAAACCATTATATACACTTTTATCCTCCTCAAGTCTATTAGAACTAAATTGTCTAACGTCATCTTCTGAACCCAAAGAGGGCAATCTAGCCCCTTAGAACAGCATTTTGTACAGATCGCACCACTCCTTTTTTATTTCTATGACCTAGAATAAATTTCCTAGGATTAAAAACACCTAATTATGACACGATGTTTGGACTTCTATTGAAGAATCCTTTCTTTCTTGTCCCCACATAACTCTATTTCTTTTTTTGTAAAATCATAATCACCATTTTCTGCCTTGTTAACTTTTTGTCCAAGTTTTATGATTGATTTTTTTCCCCAATTCTTCTTGTCTCCCAGAAGTATGATCAGAGACAAACAGAATGATTCTTATAGGTCTGGAAAAAAACAGTGATGGAGTTTTATAATAAGTCAGTATTTATTATCTTTTTTAGTTTAAGAAAATTCTAACATAGGCATGTATAGTTCCAGATAGTTATTAAAGAAGACAAAACTTGCACATCAAAGATAACAAATATTAAATACTATACAGTGTAAGTAAATAGAGTAGAAAAATGAACTTAATAGATGCAGAATTTTACAAGTATGATTTTGTTGAATAGTCCATATCTGAATCCCATTCTACTCTGATTTATGGGCTTTCTGTTTAATTCCACATTTTTCTTCTTTATCAAGATTCTTCTAAGTCAGGATAACTAAAGTGCCCCTTGCTCTATAGAAGAGAACTTCCTGTATTAGTTTAGGTTCTTGGCTGCTATTGTTTTCTGAGTTGATGTCTGATCATCCTGGCTTGCCTCCATGAATAATCCCACTCCCACTATATAATTCTATCAAAAATTTTCTTTACCTTTCAACATTTTCTCATAGCAATTTAGCATTCCCTTATAACTATCCTATTTTTGTGACTCTATTCTCAACTTTCTTGTTATATCTGGCATGTTATAAATAATTGTAGCTCTTTTGCTGCTAATTAAAGGACTGTTTGAATAAAGAACATTCTAGTTTTACAAGCAGTAGAAAATGCAGTTACATATAGTGATTTGAAATCAAAGCTAAGACATTGATACATTTATCATGAATTGATACATGTAAGGTCTTCCTGAGGATAGTAAGGGCATAAAATATGAGGTCATGTATTAAAATACTGGTTCTTCATAAAAATATTAAACAGAGGTATTGATCATGAGTACTGTAGTAGTACTTCTTTACTAAGTAGGTGGGTGAAGTCTTGAGTTACTTTTCTATTACCATGGCAAAGCACCTTGACCAAATCAACTTATATAAGAAAGCATTTCATGGGCCTTACCATTTTAGAGTCCACGACCATTTTGTTCAGAATGGCCATAGACAGGCAGTCATTAGGCTGAAAAAGTAACTTAGAATTTATATCTGATCTTCAAGTATGAGGTAGAGATAGAAGAATGTTTAAACATGAAGGACATTGACTTTTTTCCCTTTTTTATTAGGAATAATGTCTCATTTTTTTTATCCATGTATACCCTTGTTCAAACTCCCTTCCCACTCCTGCCCCTCCCAGTCACTCTCTCTTCTCCCCATCTCCTTATCTCCTCTCCAGCAAGGGCAGGAGGTCCCAAGGCCCAAGGTGGCTTAGTTCAGCAACCACTCCAGGCAGATCCACTTTCCCCATCCCAACATCGAGACTGGGTCATGTGTTCCTCTGGAGGGAATGGGCTCTAAGGTGCCGGTCCAAGGTGCTTCAGATCCCAAGCTGTTCAGTGGTTGTAGTTTGCAGCTTGAGAATGACTTGCTTTTTGGTTAAAGTCCACTAATAAGTGAATACATCCACTGCTTATCTTTCTGGGTTTGTGATACCTTGCTCAGCAGGATATTCTCCAAATCCATCCATTTGCCTGAGAATTTTAGGATATAATTTTTTTCTTATTGGTAAGTAGTACTCCATTGTGTAGATGGACCACAGTTGGTTAATCCATTCTTCAGTTGATGCGCATCTAGGCTGTTTCCAGCTTCTTGCTATTGCAAATAATGCTGCTATGAACATAGTTGAGCTAATGACTTTGGAGTGTGTATGTGCAACTGTAGGGTCTATGCCCAGTAGTGGTATTCCTGGATCTTTGGGGAGATTGATTCCCAGTTTTCTGAGAAAATGCCACACTGCATTCCAGAGTGGCTGAACAAGCTTACAACAATGGAGGAATGTTCTCTTTGCCCCACAACCTCTCCAGCATAGTCTGTCATCTATGTTTTTGATCTTAGCCATTTTGACAGGTGTAATGTGGAATCTCAAAGTTGCACTTCTTTGATGGCTAAAGATTTTGAACACTTTTTCAAGTTCCTTTCTGCCATTTGTAATTCTTCTGCTGAGAATTCCCTTTTTAGTTTTGAACACCATTTTTTGATTGGGTTATTCAAGGTTTTGAGCTCTAGTTTCTAGAATTCTCTATATATTTAGAGATCAGTCCTCTGTAACATTAGGGCTGATGAAAATCTTTTCCCATTCTGTAGTCTGTGTTTTGCCTTATTGACTGTGTCCTTGGCTTTACAGAAGCTTTTCAGTTTCAGGAGGTCCCACTTATTGATTGTTGTTCTTAGTGTCAGTGCTACTGGTGTTGTATTTAGAAAGTGGTCACCTGTGCCAATGTGTTGGAGGGTATTTCCCACTTTCTTTTCTATAAAGTTCATAGTGGCTGGTTTTATGTTGAGTCTTTGATGCACTGAATTTGAGTTTTGTGCAGGGTAATAGGCTTGGCTCTACACACTGCCATCCAGCTATGCCAACACCATTTGTTAAAGATACTATATTTTTTCCATTGAATATTTTGGGCCTCATTTTCAAAGATCAGGTGTTCATAGGTTTTTGGATTAATGACTGGATTCTCAATTAGATTCCATTGATCCACAAGTCTGTTTTATGCCAGTATCAGGCTGTTTTTATTACTGTAGTTCTATAGTATAACTTGAAGTCAGGGATGATGATCCTTCCTGAGTTTCCTTTGTTGAGCAAAATTGTTTAGGCAATCCCGGATTTCATGTTATTTCAAATAAAATTTTGTATTGTTCTTTCAAGGTCTATAAAAAAGTGTGTTGGGATTTTGATGGGAAGTATATTGAATCTGTAGATTGCTTTTGGTAGAATTGCCATTTTTACTATGTTGATCCTACCTATCTAGGAACATGAGAGATTTTTCCATTTTCTGATATCTTCTTCAATTTCTTTCTTCAATGATTTAAAGTTTTTGTCAAATAGATTTGTTACCTTTTTGGTTGTAATTACTCCAAGATATTTAATGCTATTTGCAACTATTATAAAGGATGATGTTTCCCTTATTTCTTTTCAGCCCTTTTATCTTTAGTGTACAGAAGGGCTACTGATTTCTTTGAGTTAATCTTGTATCCTGCTACATTGCTGAAGGTGTTTATCAGCTGTAGGAGTTCCCTGGTAGAATTTTGTGAATCACTTATGTATACAATCGTATCATCTGAAAATGGAGATAGTTTCACTTTTTCTTTTCCAATTATAGCCCCTTAACCTCTTTTCATTGTCTTATTGCTTTAGCTAAAACTTGAGAACTATCTTTAATAGAAAAGGGGAAAGAGGACAGCCTTGTCTAGTTCCTCATTTTAGTGGGATTGTTTTGAGTATTTCTTCATTTAGTTTGATGTTGGCCATTGGTTTCTTGTAAATCGCCTTTGTTATATTTAGATATTTTTCCTGTATTTGACATAGACTTTTAAAACTTCAAACTCACCCTCAGTGCCACACTTTCTTCAAGATGACACCACTTAATCTTTTCCAAACAGCTTTAGCAAATGAGGATCACAATTTAAATACATGAGGCAATGAGAGTCATTCTCATTCAAACTACCCCAATAAGGTTGAGCAGACTCAAATAAAACACTTGGATTTCAAAGGATATATATGGAACAATGGAAATTATCAGCTTTTTAATCAGAAAATTCAACATCAATTTCTATCTCTATTATTAATTCTTAATGTGGAAGATTCATCAAAAATTATTTCTCTCTTATATGAAATCATAGTAATCTACTCATAGGAAGAGAAGGAGAAACAGGATAAGCCCAGAGCATCAGAAACATGCTAGACATTAATTAACCTTCTTATCCCACCATGGTGCTGACTCTGTAACACCAATTTCCCAGTCAGTATTTTAAACTTGCTCAAGATTTAGATGTTGGGAAAATGTCAGAAGCACAGATTTTCAAAACATATTTGTGGTAATCCTGTTCTACATGGCTACATGGCTTTTCTGTTTCTTATCTAATCCTATGGTGCCAAGATAAAATTGTCAATTTCATGAGAAGCATATTCTTTGTACCTTTGACTCAGATATCAGTTACTAAATGAAACTACAATCAGAAGAACCCCATGAAGCATGTAGTTCACATAAATTTACCAAGTGTCTAGTGACTATAAAATATTGTGTTCCAACCCCAAAAAACTTTTGGGAAAAATAGCTTTAGCTTAGACAGAACATCTAGAACAATGAATTAAGGTTTTTTTTTAAAGTATATCTTTAAAAAATAGAAAGCCTCACTTAGTATTAAAGATGAATCTTTCTCTTGCTTTTAATGTCTTGGTACAGGAAAGCATTATGCTTATTACATTAAATTGTTTCATATAGGAATTACATTAATGTATACTACACCACTGCTTTTCTTAAAATGAAACTAAATATTACAATAATTTTCTTTCCAGAAAGTGAATTTTTATAGATCATTTTTGTTGTTGTTGTTAAATTTATACAAATGCTTGGTACAAAACTTTAGTAGAACCTGTTCATGATTCTTCAACAATGTTGTTGAGAAATATTCTAAGAAATCATCTTCAGAGAATTTTTAAGCCTGAACGAAGTACAACATACCACAAAGTGATGTTTAACTACTTTAAAAATTAATGTTGACTTTGTTAGAATCCAGTCAGAAAACAGAAACTGAAAATTAATTTGAATTTAAAAGTTTATATGAATATTATTAAGTAATTAGCAAACAGCCATAAGTTTTCAAGATAATCCTCAAAAAGCAGCAGATCAATCAGCATGCACAAAGAAGGGAAAATAACTAGAAGAGGCCACAGATGTGAGATATCTTTCTGTAGGCTAAGAATTATTATTGGTTAATAGAGGAATTGTTTTGGTCTATAGCAAGACAGCTTGGGGACAGGCAGGAAACTGAAGCATAGACAAAACAGAAAGAAGAGGGTAGTCAAGGAGACTTGCAAGGTACCACTGGGAGTAGGCAAGATATAAAAACACAGGAAAACCATGAGCCATGTGGCAAACCATAGATAATTAAAAGAGATGGCTCAGCTGTTAAGAGCACTGACTGTTTTTCCAGAGGACCTGAGTTCGATTCCCAGCATCCACATGGCAGCTAACAACTGTCGGTAATTCCCAGATCTGACACCCTTACACAGTTATACATGAAGACAAAACACCAATTTACATAAAGTAAAAATAAATATTTTTAAAAAATGAGTTAAGTTGTAAGAGCTAGCAAGCAATAAGCCTGAGCCATAGGCCAAACAGTTTGTAATTAATACAAGCCTTTGTGTGATTATTTGTGGCTAAGGGGCTGCAGAACTGCAGATCTAAACCTCAGGCTGGATGATTTGAAACTTTGGGCTACAGGCCACCTCTAAACTAAGGCTAAAATTTGGAGCTTTTTGGAGAAGTATAGTTGTCTCTACTGTGGGGTTGAGTGATTCAGAGAAGTTTCACAGGCTGTGGCTGATGAGGAAGAAACTATCACTCAAGGGTTGGTTAAACTTCCCTGTAGCTGACTTTTGGGATGTTTGTAGTTACTCTCAATTTGCTAGCTGGACAAATGCAGGACTCGCTTGATCATTCAGCTGTGGTGCTGGTGAAACTTGCTGGATCCTGCTGTGCAGTTTGTATTGAATTTCCTGGAAGCTGCTGTAGTGTTGGTGGAATTCCACTGAAGTCTCTGCAGAGCCAGCTCAGATGCTGAAAGAATACTAGAGATATTGTGTATCTGGATGTAAACACTGGATGTATAAAGGATATGTATCCTTTATACTGACCAACAGTGCCACTTTATGAAAAGAGAAACATGTCAGGACAAGAAAGACAAAAACAATTCTTTTTTTTCTGAGGAATGGTATTCCAGCACTCTCTACTGATGATCTCCATTTATATCATACCAGCTAGCAAAAGATAACTCTTTGTAGGATTTGACTAAAGAGTCATAAAACACATAAAAGGTTACATTTGTTGCTAGAAGAAAATATATTGATAAGTAATATAATATAAAAGCCATGGATAGCTTTCCCCTTTGAAAGACTGGGTTGGCTGCATTGAGGTAACAACAGCAGCAGAAGTCTGAACACTAAGAAACAGAACAAACCTAGATTTAATATTAGAACCTAAAAATAGATGTCACTATGTGTACAGAAGGATTCACCTTGTCAAAAAAAATATTTGACATTTTCACCAGGCTCCAGAATGATGATACCTGGAATGGCTTGCCTAATGATACTTTCTTTTTAAATTTGGGGTCATATGGTATGTCTTTACCTATGATAGCTCTGTGACTTATAGTGGTGGCCTTATTTTATCTGATGTATACTTAAACTTTGGAAGAGATGCATGGATCCCTGGTGTAAGCAGCCATGTCTATGAAACTATTCCCCAACTTGAAATAGTCTAGATGAGCTTCCACCATTGACAATATCTCAGTAGTAATAAGTTTCTGACCTGTTTGTTTTAACCTAGCCACATAGTTCAAATGAATCTCTTCTGTCTGCGGCCTGGTCTAGCCTAAGGTTTGAATCTACCTGGTGCCACATAGCTACAAATAATGACTTAGATGCTTTTATTAATTACAAACTTTTTAGCCTATGGCTCAGGCTTATTGCTGGCTATCTCTTGCATCTTAACTCAACCCATTTCTATTAATCTGTCTTCCACATGGCTCATGGCTTACCTAAACTCCATTACATCTTGCTTCTTGGGTAGAGTAGCTGAGTTACATCTCTCCTGACTCTACCTTCCTTCTTCTGTATCTATGCTTAGAGTTCCTGCCTGTTTTTCAGCTGCTCTGCCAAAGGCCTAAACAATTCCTTTATTTTCCAATGTTATTCACAGCATACACAAAGACATTTAACATCACTTTTTTTCTGTCTAATTAAAAATGAAGATTTTAATTTTAACATGGCAATATATATAAAAAACAAAACAGCTGTCAAGCAAGAATTACAGTTACAATTTCTAGTCTATTTATATTTAGCAAAATTAAAGAAATTATTTCATTATTTACCTTATCCTTGTGAGTCCAAAGTTTTACATCAAATTTACCTTTTATTATAACTAAGAAAAACTACAATTATAACTCTCTAATCTTCAAATACATCAACAACCACAGAAGGATAAAATATTACCTAAGTAAAGAGGAAGTGCAAGCAACATTCAACATCTAGAAATGATAGAAATGACATCTGGCTGCCTGAATAGGCATCCAAATTTTCTATGTAATGTTGGAGCATCCATCTTCGGACTACAGGCCTAGAGTCTCTGGAATATGTTCTTTGAAGTAGTCAATTTGAAGGCCTGTTCCATCCATTTTGGCATAATTTGTCAGTTGCTTCTCCTTGTGTCCTGCAGAATGTCTGGCAATTTCTCTGCAAAACAGGAACCTGAAGGACTATCCTTGGCTTGTTCTGCCAAAGTTCATAGGTTATTTTCTATGCATCCTGCATACCCAGTTTATATAGCATATTGTCAGGCAGTTGAACCAAGAACTGTTTCTTATCCAATGGTTAGCATTTGATGCAAAGAAAGTAAACTTCACATGGAACTTTTTTGATGCTTGTTATTCTCTTGAAATAGAATCATGGTGCCAGGAACAAACATATCTCACTCTCCAAAAGTCTAAGTTATTAAAATATTTTAAGTGCCATATTCTGCAGGACTTTGAAGTGTTTGAATATTACCTATCTAATTAAAATATATCTTTGTATACATAAAAACCCTAACTAACATGAATGTAAGTTTTGTTATCATATATGACTATTGGTATTTCTTAATTATATATTACAATTTTGAATAAGTTACATAGACAATATCTTAGAGTAGAAATATACATACAGTATAACAAAATTGACTTAAATTTATATAATTAAACTAAAATCAATACCAATGTAAAATATTTTGAGATTAACAGTCATTTTTTTGATTAAAGTAGATGTAATAGTTCATGTTTTTAAAGCATTTCTATATTATATCTCCCCCTTTTTTTCTAAAAAGATATTGTCAATGATCATTAACTATTTATAATGGAAACAAACACTTATAAACAATATTTAGAAAATATGGGCTCTGCTTTCTATAAACTACTTTTTGCTATTTGTGAGGGGATGCTGGCATTCTTGTGGAGATTCTGAGGTTGAATCATCATAGTTGCCAGCCTGAAAGCTGATGTGGCCATCTCTTCTCATCAGAGACTTTTTTCAGGTAGTCTTTTTTGATCAAACAATATTAGCCTGGAAGCAATCCACAGGTTCTCATCTTCTGTGTAAACAAAAGGAGAATCTCTTTTCCAAAGCAACATATGTTTAGATCCAATTTTCAATGTCAAGATAACTTACAATATGTATGTTGGTTTAACTTAGCAGCCTGTACAATCATCTGTCTTTCTGTAATTATAAACAGCTAAAAAAAATTAAAAGGAAATACAATAGACATAATCTAGAGTCTTTGTGTATTTTACATCTTAAATGGCTTATATTTTTATTACACTATTTCTCTTTTTTAAGGATTTTATCTTTTTTCTTTTCTCTCCCAAGTCTATGTACATTTTACACACATTGTAGCCCAAATAGAAATTTTCTCCATCTGAATCTGTTTTATTGCATATTCTTAATCATTTCACAACCAGGACTGCTTTTTAAATGCTAGACTGTAAAGCACTACTTTGGCTGCTGGCTGCCCTCTTTGGCTTTTCAACATAGCAGAGATACCACAGTCATGCTTACTGGAAACAGTTCTGGAAAACAGTAGTAAATATTATGGAGTTACATTTTTAGGCCCACAGGTGTGTTTCTAAACTCAAAAGTAGTGGCTGGTAGAAGAGTCTCTGTACTGAAGCCCATGAGAAAGACTATGGAAATATACCATGCTGCTCAGCTCATGGCAGCTGGCAGCTGGCAACATCCTGCAGACAGCTGCTGGGAGACAAGACTCTGAGCTACTGCTGGCATTAGACTGTGTGTCCAATGCAGCTCTGCTTTTGTGCATTCAGAATCCTTTTTAAGGCTTTTACATTGCCCTACACTGGGATGCCATTTATTGTATGAAATTTCTGCCCAGCCTAGCCTCAAGATCTGGACCAGCAGTCTCAAATAATCATGCAAAGGCTTATATTAATTACTTGCTGTTCAGCCTATGACTCAGGCTTATTGATGGCTAACTCTCACATCTTAAGATGGCCCAGTTCTATTAATCTGTCTTGACACATGGTTCATGTCTTACCTGTACTCCACTATATCTTGCTTCTTGGGTGACTGAACTGCTTCTCCCTGACTTTGCCCTTCTTTCCCTGTATCTATGCTTAGATACCCCACCTGCTTCTAAGATGCTCTGCCATAGGCCAAAACAGTTCCTTCATTATCCGGTGTTATTTACAGCATAAACAAAGACATCCCACATCAAACCTCTTGCTCTTTTTTTACTCACTATTGATGGGATAAATAAATATCTGCCTATAAAACTGTGTAAGTAGATAAGAAGAGCTTCTCTTGAAACATGTTCTTGGATCTTCTTCATTGGTGTTTCTTTTATTCTCTTTTGATATGATAAACTGTGGTGAACTATAGCCCTTGTATCAGGATGATAATGATTTTCTAAGTGGATATACTAATTTTTATATCTTTTTTTGTAACTAACTCTAAAAGAATTGAGTTTTAAACATTGTATATATCTTTCTTTGCAATTTCTGTTGAACAGAAACCTCAGCATTGTTTATTGTGTGTGGGGAGACTTAGAGGGATAGCTTTGAGTTTTTGAGGACCCTGAATGAGGTGTGGCCAGCCCCCATTAAAGACCCAATTGCATACTACCTGAGCTATCCCCACCCCTGTTTGTTCCTGTGTTCTCAGAGACGATTGACATAGTCACTGTGTAAGACAGATTAATTCTCCAAAAGTTGCCTTAAGGTTCAATTTTGTATCAGTGAGTGTTTCTATAAAACCCTTAATAAATATCTATTTTTTATATAATCAACTTCCAATAAATAATGCATACAATAAATGTGTTCCTTATCCTAAGGTTTATTGTTGAAGTTTCTGTCCCACATGAAACTCTCAAATACCCATCAGCTGCTTCTCAATTGAGTCAGAGATTTAATACTACTTATAAATGTTTACCCAGTAGTTTAAGCTTATTACTATATAGCTTTTACACTTAAATTAACCTATAATTTCTATCTGTGGTTAGCCATGTGACTTGATACATTTTCTCAGTCCAGCATTCTCATCTTGCTTCATCTGCATCTGGCTGGCAATTACATCTCTTTCTGTCCTCTTTCCAAAATGCTTCTAGACTGCTTGTCCCACTTGTACTTCCTGACTGGCTACTGGCCAATTAGTGTTTTATTATACCAGTGGGTGTGACAAAATCTTTGCAGTATACAAGAGCATTATCCTATAGCAAAGGTCTCTTAAAATAGTGTAATTAAAGAATAAAGAAGTGAAGAACAGTCTCATGTAAGGTCTAAAATATTTGCCAAGAACATTTACAAAATTCTTAGAGGTATTAATTATCTCTAATGCTATTTGATAGTCTCAGTTTTTTAGAGGGGGTTATCTGAAATCTACCTTCTATATTTGCCTTTGAGGATCACCACAGGACAACTTTCCTCATTAGTGCTAGTACAGTATAGAGTTAGTGAAGTGGAAGATACAGTCTTTTATAATACACTTATGGTAAATTTGCTAAATTCTATTTGTTGGAAGCAAGTCAGTGGATCTATCCTCTGGCAACAAAGGACATGGGAATACAGAAATGTGAAACACTGGAAGGCATTTCAGAAGTTACCTATGGAGTCTATTCAGGAGAGCACACATTTTTCTGGGGTACTCGGGTTTCATATTAAGCACTGTTGATCATTGTCAGATACTGAAAATTACTGTTAAGACTATCAGAATTGGTAGTCCCTTGTCATATTTTTATTAAGATTTTTTGTGATAAGTATATTTTAGTGATATTTGTTAATACTTAAAATTTCCTGGCCCTTCCTTTATAGATGGCAGCCTGGATCAGAAAAATATCCACTAAACAGGCTTAGAATGCCCTGATGGCAGCCTAGCTGATTTGGACATGCAATAATCACTCCGAGGACTCTCTAGCAATAGAAAACCACTAAGACCATGATTGAAAATATATTTTAGACAGACTCTACCAGCCTTGGAAAACTTCACGTTAAGCAAGACAGATCTCTGTGAATACTAGAAGAAACTGAAAATATTTTAACCCAGGCCAGAGGGAAACACTTTTCCATTAGCCCATGAAATAGGTAAGGATGCTGTAAACAAAGCCCATCACTTGCACAAGGAATATGCTGTGATGAGCACAATAACTCATTTGCATGTTTGGGGCCCATTGACTTATCATGCCTTCTTTCTGGTTACATGAATAGGCTCTGCAGCTTAATTTTAGAGTCAACTAGTTTATGCTGTTCTGTAGCATATGGCAGTAGGTTCAATAAAAGCTTTTTCCTGGAGAGTTTTTCTTGTTTAGATTTTGGAAGCATGAATGGAGTGGTACTAGCGGTGGTAACTGCAGCAGTTGAGATGGGAGGGTAACTTAGTGAAGAAAGCAGCAGGAGCAGAAATAATGGAAAAAAGAGACAAGGTATTGCAATTAGGGAAAATGTGCGAAATATAGACAGGTAAGCCTGAAGAAAGAAGGCTGTGTGAAGAGCTAGAGGTTGGTAACTACAGGCCCTGGTCACTGAGAGAGTTCCAGGACCTGCAATGCCTTATGAGTCACATGTTTCAGAAAATTCAGAGAACTGTAATACTGTAGAGGACTAGTCTGGAACATTAGTTTATCTAAAGTTGGCAGAACTCAAGGCCGTTTTGAGACCTGTAACTTTATCAGGTGCCACCTGATACCCCTTCCTGTTGTCTGCTGCTACAATTCATTGCTGCCAGAAGATAAGTTTTTTGGTCACTATTAAGTGCTGTGCCCAGTGGTAGTTAAAGATCAGAGTATTAAGTATCTTATTTGAGCTCCTAGAACCTAGAGCAATGCAGCTCTCAGGGCTTGGAGTTGCGTACCAGTTCCTGGATCAGACAACACCACATAATGATTTTTTTGTATACTCTTAATTTCTACATGTATGAAGCAAGAGGGATGATATAATAAGTTGGGTATCAGATTTCTTTGCATAATTAAAAGTATCTTATGATGACTGAAAACAGAAATATAAACAGATGCAGAGGAGGAGGAATTTTTTTAATGCTGAGGGTTGCTAGTCCATATGTATATGTTTTTGCTTTGATTTCTAATTTGAATTCTTATTTTAGCACACTCTCAGATCTTTCATCTCACGTAATGTTTGGAAGTTGACTTGACACTAGTTAGGTCCTCTGGGGATTAGGAAGAACTAAGCCAAACTCTTAACACCAAACACAAGTGCTCATGTAATTATTGCCGGTGCTCACATTGCAGATTATGTACAATCTTTCTGAACATTGAGTACTATTTAACTTGATTCCTCATTATTAGTTTTCATTCAGATTTTGTCTCAGAATCAAACATTTGATGAGCTTCTGCATACCACATCTCCTTTGCTGTGCTGATTCCTGTCTACAGCCTCCTCTGTCTGTACCACACTTGGCATAGGTCTTTCTCCTTCCTAATTACTGTGTTAGACAGGGGTGGGACTGGGATATGGCCATCCTTACTGTGTGCCTGAATGATATTTCAGGATAAGACCATTTATATTAGGAACATGGGAATGAGAGAAGGTGCAATATTTTCAATGCTCTAGACAAAACAATTAGTTCAGTGAAGTTAAATATGTATACTAGCAGACGTACTATGAATACAGTTGTGGGCTATGCATGGCTTATAAAATAACCAGTAGTTCTTAGAAAATATCTTTATGTAAGTCTTAATTGGAAAATTTGACAAAGGGAAGTAAGAATGTCAATGAAATTGAAAATATTATTCACAAAGGAAGATAATCGTAACGATTAACATTTTTTCTATAAAGATTAAATTCTGCCTCCTGTGCTACTGGATTACTTTTTTTTGTAATTTGAAGGTCAACTTAATTAACCTTGCTCACTTTTAGCCATGCTGGACAATTGTTCACTCCAGCAGGACAGGGATTTTTAAGAGCAATTGTTTATGTGTAGTCATTTATATAATAAGGCTTTTCTCTGCACAATAACCCTTCCTTCTGACCAGTAGTTGCTATAGCATAATCCTCCATGAGCTTAAACTTTGCCAGTGTGCACAGCTTCTCTTCTCCTAGTTATTCTACCTTTAGTCCTGACCCATAATCCCAGCTCTAGCTTCATACTTTAGTTAAACAGGCTGAAAACGAGTTCCCAATTCTTTAAGTTATAAATGACAAGGGCATTCATTTAGTCAAAGCTTTAAAAACGTTTGCATAGAATTTTTTCTAATTCTGCTACTTATCCCATGATTTTATTTTTTCTGGAAATACTGTGACAGAATTCACAGCAATGTTGTATGAACTGTTAGAGAGTACACATAACCAGTAACTATTATAACTTCTGAGCCTCCAAAAAATTATCTCTATAGCCAAGTGATGGTCACTAAACTTTCAGTGAAACCAGAAGAAAAGACTTATATTCTTCTCTACTCATAAATTTTGGATTTATAATATTACTGCTCAGAGTTACAATGCAGTAACTATTAGATCACTCCAGAAATATACCCATTCTGTACAATTGAAATTTTACGCCCTGTGACCAATACTTCTATTGCCCCTTTCCAACTCATGAAATAATGACATTTTTTATAGATTTATGTTTCTATATTCTTCATATAAGTAATATAATTGAGATAAACATACTAGGTACCTCAAATAAATGTGTGTGTATTTTTCATTATGTCAAATAAAACAAAGAACAAGATAAAAGACAATGATGAAAGTTAAAAATACAAACTAGAAAGAAGATTAATTTCTATCATTAAAAAGTTTGTATAAGAAGCTTTCTGAGGTAACATTGAAAAATTCTCCATTGTCATAATCCTGCTATGTGCACAAAGTGTATAATCCCCTCTTGATGAATGTGCATGGACCTTGTGATGAGGTGAGATGCCACTTTTTCCAAGTCGGTATAACATTGTAGTAAATGTGAATAACAGTTTAGCAGATGTGATTAAGGTTCCTGACCAGTTACTTCAGCTTAACCAAAGGGGAAATTCTATCTGATGAGCCTGACAGATGACCTTATTAAATACAAATCTAATGGCCAGGCCTTAAAGCAGCACACTTGTTTTTCTCTTTTGATAAAGAAGCAAACACCATGCATCCCACTGTTTTTAAAAAATGAGTTCTGCCAACAATCATAGGAACTTGGAAGAGGATCTCAACACTCAGAAAAGGTCAGACTTCCAAACCAGTAACTTTGTTTTTAGTTAATGGGACCAGGTAAGACACAGAAACTGTGAATAAATATATGATATTTTAAGTCATTAAATCTGTATTAATTTGTTATATAGAAGTGGTTAATGCATACTATTTAATATCTATGACTCTAAGAAAACAAGCATGCACACATGAAACTTGAATGTCAGGGTGTTTGTAGCACCAAGTTATGGGCAAAAGATGTAATAATTTTAAAGAATATGTTAGAGAATGTGCAAATCAATTTGAACACCCCATTTATAAAATTATTAACATAAGGCTTCACAGTGAGCACTCAGGGTAAAGTAAAAAAAAATGTATACTAAAGGTTGTAATAATGGAGACAATTCTTATAGTGACAGAATTGTAGCAAAAGTGTATAGCAAAGGGACCTGGGCATGAAAAAATTGGATAGATAATTAAAGGAATCTATAATCAAAGCTGGAGTCTGCTGCCTGGATTCTCCTTGTTCACAGTAAACCATGAGAGAGACTATGAGAGTCAATGGAGAACTCTTAAAAAGACCTAAAACCAAGCAACTTTGTAGGAAAACAGCCTCTACAGATAGAAAATGATGGCAAAAGTCAGAAATGGCAACTGAACATTCAGCATGAAGAAGCACCTGTGTGTTCAACCTTTTCGCTGAAATTTCTGGAAGATCAAAAGGTCAGAATAGTAAGTCATACCAAAGGCCACATCATGGAGATAAAGTATATGCTCCACAAATGTCCTCAATCAGTCCTGTGTGCCTCTAAGAACTTATGGCATTGTCCCAGACCATTTCAAAAGGATCCAAAAATAGAAAAGGGATTATATCACAAAGATTTTTGGCATGGACTTTATTGAAATATGTGTAAGAGTCTTGTTCAGGAGAAAATAATTTCTACAGAAATTCTGACAATTTTGATTCAATACATCAGAGAATAAAGAACTAAACAATTCTAACTTTGTCATCTTGGAAGAAGATGCTTAGATTCCTCAAGGGTATGCTGCTTGAGAGACTCCAGAGAAGTACATCAGTCTTCCCACCCTCATTTGTTCTTTTGTTAATATGCCTGTGTTTACTTAAACTAAATGCAACCTGTTTTCCTGATAAACTTTCAATTCTCTTTAAAGCTCAGATGTATATATTCTTACCTCACCTCTACAACCTTATCCCAGACATATTTTTTAAGGTATTTCCTCTTCTTAACAAACTAGCCAACTATGTGAAGACTGAGGTTGAATCTTTGCTGATGAGAAACAGCCAAGCTCCTCCCTGAGCTAGGGATAAAAATCATGTGTCTTGCTTTTCAGTTCTAGGTGATTAGTCAGTTTCTGGCCTAAGTAAAGTTTGCTTTTCAGAGATGTCTACATTCTAATGATGATCTCTTGACTTATGAACCTTGTCTTGTTTCTAGCAGAAGCACAGAATCTTTTTTTTTTTTGCAGAGTTAATGGCATATGTATGATATCTTTGCTAATCTGATATAATGAAGAGAGTCAGCCATGTTTCTTTAAAAACATTTATTGTTTGTTTTTCACATTTATAGTTCTCTGTTTAGAATGTAATATTTTATGTTTCATGAGGTATTGGTAATGTTGATGGTTTTCCAATTAGATATACATTTCATCATGTATCATCATTTAATAAATGCTATATTTTATTTTATGGAATATTAATGTGATTGCCATAAAATACTTCTTTGCTATAGATGCATACCTTTTTAAGAATATACATGAATCTACTTCTTTATGTTTATGTCAATATAACTAATAACTATGGCTTTATCATATAAATTGATAGATGTTGTTAAGACATCTCAAATATTGTTTTCATTTATGAAACTTTGCTGTCATTGGTGCATTACATTTTCATAAAGATAATAGAATCAGCTTGTCAACTTCCATGAATAATTCTGAGATATTTTTATTAGTTTTGTATTGACCTTAAAATCAATATAGGGGTATTTTTATAACTTTATAATATTAGATTTTCCAATACATGGAAGCTAGCCATTTATTTAGGCAAACTTACACTATCTTGGCATGAGTGAGCTATGTAAGAAACATAGACAAACATGCTCCTGTCTTCCACAATGTGAGAGTTTATTGACACATGGTAAATTTCTGATGTACAGTGGTGTCAATGGCAAAAATTTTCTAGCTAGTCCCACATTCTTTGAAAGCCTGGATGAGGCAAACACAGATTTATTAATTTTAATTTTTGACACAAATATTGACTCCCACAGCATATGTTACATATCACAGTAAAAATATATGTGTGTATTTATATATATAGAATATAGAATGATTGTGTAAATGGTTATCTGACTAAGGTAGGCTTCAAGAAGGTTTTTTTTGGTGTGTGTGTGTGTGTAAAACAATAATTAAAAAGAATAAATCATACGCTTGAGAGGGAGAGGGAGGAGGACAAGGGAGGATGTGGAGGCAGGGAAGGGAAAGGTAGAAATGATATAAGTATAGTACTCACACATTAAATTCCCTGAGAAACAGGACCATAGACAGAAATGCAAATAGATAAGGAGCCAAACCTAGCTTCAGAAGAATGAGAGAAATGCTATGCCTGATGTCTATAGGGTCAGGTTGCAGGGTCATAGATGAGTTGTAGAATTGAGTTCAGCTCAGAGACAGAAGGACTGTCCCCACTGCAGAGCAAATGCACAGGCCAAAGGATGAAAGAAAAATCTAAATGGGAAAAAAGGGAAACAATTAGATAGAAATTTAGGTAACAATGGCAACTGGGTGGTGAGATAACAAGTCAGTGGTGTTGTCACAATTATTGCTAGATACCCATCTCTTTATGGAGCCAGATGAGGAAAGTTCCTCCTTCCTCAGTGTAGTGTGTCTGATGAATTCTTGGTCCTGTGTTTTTCTGTTTCAAATTGAACTGTAAGGGTCTAAGAATTGTTGAAGAAGACCCCAAACCCAAATATGTAAAAACAAAGAATGGTTATTCCAGCATGTGGGAGTTTACCACTTCTACAAATTGATAACCCCCAAAGGAGCTCATAGGCCCTTACTAAGCGTGCTTAGTGAAATTCTAGAAATAGATCATCTCAAGCACAATTGCTTAAGCAGGCTGTAGCTACATTAGTACATTTTTTAACTGGCCATTGTTATAGTTTTACCATTTTGGTTCATACTTGGACAAGGCAGGGTAAATTTTAAGGGGATTACAGGAACTGCCCTTTATGGTCACTACCTTGAGGTATAGTGGGAGCTAGCTCAGAACTGGTATGTGCTATTATCTCCCTCATTGTCCTTTTAAGAAACTGAAACTCAGGCCCATTTACAAAGTGGTGAAAGTTTAAACTTTTCAGAAAATGCCTATGTCCTTCTATGTGCCAATTTAGTGTGAAAAATTATTTGTGAGTTCTTCCATTTTTACCTTCAGGAATAAGACATTTATCAGTCTGCTCTATAAGTAGTGCCAGACAGATGGTATTGTCTATGTATCCACTCAGGTAGAGCCATCCTTCATTTTCCAAACAAAATCAATGCTGCTTACAAAACATTCTCTTGGGGCAGAGTGCACTCAGAATAACCACTGCTTGGCAAAATATTTGGTAACCTAGAACAGGGCACTGCTTGATCTCATCATCTTACATAATTATTGACATTAATCCTAGAGGGTTTTTATTATCTGCCCAAGGTGTCCTATAATTCTTAAACAGAGATCAAACTGCCCAATATAGCAGCCTCATACTATTTTTTTTAATAGAATTTCAGGAACTAATGCTTTAAGCATTCTCTAGTAATAATAATACAAAATGATTTTGCAGAAACAAGTGATTTTACAGAAATTCTCTGAACATTCATGGGTTAGGTCCTCTCATTTCTTTTTTTGTTAACTAGATCACTGTACTTAAAATTAAATCCTCTTTTGGGCTCACAGCTGGAACAGAAACACTGCTAATTGGACAGACAGAAGTGTGAAACTAAGTATATGTGTTGTCATTTCACACAGCAGTTTTTGGAAAGTGTATTGCAGGTAAATTAGCAGGCATTAGCAAAGCTTTTGAGAAAGTACACAAAAGCAAATTAAGACATATGATGGATATGTTCTTTGGCGAGACCAAAGAAAATATCTGCCTTTTGTAAGTGTTACTATAGTAGTATAGATTTGTCATGCTGAAAACAAGATGGACTTTTTCCTCATGCAATTTTGAATATTTTGATTGTTTTGGATAATAGACTTCCTCATTCCCAATTCTTTCCCAGATTTTTTTCTTCTTCAATACCTTCTTCCTTTTGCTTTAATTGAAATTGAATACAGAATATCTTCTGTCACAAAGATCTAGGGTGTAATTGATGTTACCATTCGTCATGTCAATTACCCATCAAGTATTGCTTAAATATGTGTTTAATGATGAAATAAATAAATGACTATTGTTTGTTTCACAGTATGAAGTCTCAATATGGAAGCACAGGAAATCAGGCAATTTAAGAAAAACAAGAAAAGACAGAATTTAGCAGAAATCTCCAGTGCTAACAGAAAACAAAGTAGGCATGTAGAGAATATTTTGTCACTGAGTCCCTCTTTGATGAATATAGCTCCCTCTGTGATTTCTGACACATATCTCCCTTTATTACTATTAGGGCCCCATCTGATAGCAACCTTCTACTCTTGTGACTGTATGGATGGCACATGTTCCCTGCTAATTCTGTGCATCCTGGGTCATCTTAATAAGAGAACATTTCTTGATTTGTCTTTGCTTAAACATTTTGTCATTGTTCTCCTATAAGAGTTATAGCTGATAAAATCAAATTCCTAAGCTGCAAAATGAAAATCTACTTTTTCGGGTCTTTGCTGTTTGTAATCTATATTATATCAGGAGACAAGAACCCTGGAATAAAGGAAGGACTTCTAGGGTTTAAGTATTTTTAAATAGCTTATTTATTCTCTTTTTATAAATAGCTGACTCCTGTGATCTGTGTATATGTATTTCATCCTGTGACAATAGAAGATTCAAATGGCCACATTGAAATAAGGACTTCCTTATCTTTCTGAAAAGAATATTGACAAATTATTATACCCTCAGACTCCAGTGTCAAAACTCATAAAGTAATCATATCAATTTCCAAACATAGTAACATACCTTCTGAGAGGTATGAAACAGAGGTTGCCAGGACACTGGTTGACTCTTAGTGAAGATAAAAAAAACTCCTGACTCACACAGATGAAACTCTCTTAGCCCTTTCCTAGCTGCTCTGAAATATTTTTTTCTAGTTACAAAAAGGAGAAACTTGGAAACAAATACAAGCACTTCCTTTGGCAGTGAATAAAATTTATGATAGCTTGGGTGAAACTGCTTTGAAAGTTCAACCTTGGCTAGAGTGAGAAGAATCAACCCAGAATAGACGAAGAAGAAAGCTTGTATATCACATGAATTATATTTTTTGTCTTTAATAAAAACCTGGAACCAGATACTGGGGGAAAAGTTGAAATATCAGAAAGATAGAAAAACAAACCACAGTCACTTCTCACCCAGCCAGCTCTTCAGGCCTGTCTCCTGGAATCCTGACCCCTAGCTCTTCTGTCTTCAGTAGAAAAGGGAAGCAGTAGGGGAAGCTGAACTCCTCTCTCCCTTTTCTCTGCCCAGCTATCTCATTTCCTTGTTGGAGTTACCTAGTGCTAGGATTAAAGATGTGTGCCACCACATCCTGGCTCTTTAGGATTGAATTCATAGAGATCATAAGTGATGGAATTAAAGGAGAGGGTCACTACTCCCTCATCTTCAAAGTTAGGCTCTGTCCTATGATATCCTACACCATTTTTATTAAATGTACAATATATTACCACACTTGTGTACTCCTTTAATACTGTGAAAGTATCAACTAAGCTATGAAGCCAGTTAAGGCTAACCAGAACCTGTGATGAAGGTGAGGTTCTTAGTGAACTGTGGTTCCAATGTCTGTAATCCATAGTGGCACATGAGTGTGGCCAGAGAAATGCGGTAGCTTGATTGGTTCTCCGCCCAGGGTCCCTAGCAACCCCACTTAGTTTGATGGGTCTTATTTTCCTCATTTAGTCTGTGTTGTATTTCTGTGACTTACAATGAATAAAATGCTGAAGAATACAATAAATATCATGGAGAATAATAAACATTGTCCTAGAAATTTATCTTTAGACTAATAATCAGCTCATTAAATTGCCTTTATTTTGTTGATATAGTGGTTTTGCCTGTGTAGACAGGCTTTAATTTTTAGCCATTTTTTAGCTTGTAAGAAATACTAAACACCTTTCTCATGGCAATTATTGTCAAAAGCTACATAAGATGTCTCTAAATATACATGAGATGTAAAATACTATTTCAACATTCTTAGGATAAGAGTTCTTTATGAGATTTTTCTAATTGGCCTGAAGATATGGAATTCTCTCCATAAAACTTTGAAATCTGTGCATAAGGTTTCATTCTCTTGTTCAAGGACTTACAATTGGTAAGTGAACTCTGCATTCCTGTGTCTCTCAAATATTATAGCTTGAGTTTCCCCCTTACTTCAGCTCTAATCCTTTCCCTTGGTAGGACACTCAGGAACGCTATGATAGTTCAATGCTATTCATCACAGTTGACTTTGTGCTCTGTGTATGCCATGCTCCACTAAACTTATATAGACTGTTATTCTTTCTCCTCCTACACATTTGCTATTTTCATCCTTCTATATCATTAACTATAAGATAAAATAAGATTTCCTATTTTTTAATAAGTGGTCTTGTGTTCCAAAAGAGAGTCTGATAAAGCAAATCATATCAAGGCTCATTGTTCCTGATAAAGAAACAGATAACATTTAAAATAAATTTTGTTTACCTTATTTGTTTGTGAATCATACATGCATATTTATGACGTATGGAAATATGATCTTTAGAAACCCATCAGTTGAAATTACATCTGACATCAGGTAAACTTTTAAATCAATAAACTCATTCAATGAATTAAAATGTTAGTGAGGAATAATATAATATTATTAGATATATTAATAGACTCCAAAGTTATTAGCTTGTCAGACTAAAATAAAATTACAGTTAACAAAAGAAAAAAACTGTTGAATGATTTTTAATTCCATATCTATGTCTACTTGGTAATGCTTTGGAATGTAGTTGTTAACAATATCTTTTCTATTTTTGAGGCTTATACAAAAATGTGATTAATTGTTTTATGGTTTTAGAAGGTTATAGCTCATGAGAGTAGAGGAAAAACACTGTGGGAAGAAAAGATAAGAACTCACAAAATCAAAACTGAAAGTAGACAGGAAGTACACTGGAGATGGCAGGAAGAGTACTATTGAAGCCTTAAAGCTGACCTTGAAACACACCCCTTCCATCAAAGTCACAGCTCCTAATCCTTCCCAAACAGTTCCACCAACTGAGGACCAAGTATTCAAATATGAATGAGTCCTTCTCACTCAAACTACTGCAATAGGCTGTTTGCAATGCTTTTATTCTTTCATTTTTATCGCTACATCCAGATAACTTCTTCATAGTCAAGAAAGTGCACATGTTGGATGTGTGTGCTTTTCAGGGTTTCTTGAGAACCAGTGTCAATAGGTTTATGTGCATATGAACAGAATAAATTTATTTTAAGTATCAGTTGTCACGTTTTGCAGGGCTAATGATTCAGGGTAGAAAAAAATTCAGTCTGTCTTAGTAAGGGAATTTTATATTGCTGTGAAAAGAAATCATGACCATAGCTACTTTTATAAACAGAAACAGAAACACTTAATTGAGGTGACTTGCTTATAGTTTCAGGGGTTCAGTCTAATATCATTAGGATGAAGAGCATGGCAGAAAACAGGAATATGTGGTGCTGCAGATGAGAGTCCTACATCTTGACTCAGAGTCAACAGGAAGTAGACTGACTGAATGTCACACTGAGGGAAGCATGAGAAAAAGAGAGACCTCAAAGCCCACCCTCATAATGTCACACTTCCTTCAACAAGGCCTCTATTCCTTATAATGCCACTCATAATGGGAGCTACTTTCTTTCAAATCATCACACAGTACTGGAACAAAATAAAAAGGTGTAGATTTTTCTTTCTCCTGTAAAAATGTAAATGATTTTCTCTCAACATATTCAACTGGTTGCATGAGATCCACATACATCATAGAAAGTAATGCTTTATTCAAAGTCTGTTGACTTCAATGCATATTTCCCTCTAAATGATTCGGCTATAGCTAAACTGGTATCAGACTAAGTTTCTAGATGCAGTAGCTATGTTGATGCATGAAGTAGCCATTCTGGGATCATGAAGTTTTTATTTTGCCCATTCAAGTTGATTATGCACTCTCTGTGCACAGCAGATGTTTAAATAGGACATTTCTCTGTCTGGTGCCTCCTAGATTCTTCAAATGCTCAGCAGGAGCAACTGGCCACATCGTCCACAGACTATGTAAGGCATTTTTTTTTGCTGGCCTGCCTCCCTCAGCTTCTGACTTTATTTCTACATCTTTGTAACTCTATTTAAATAAAATCTACTCTTTACTTTATTCTTTCTGCCTGTTTTTAAGAGAATCGGAAACAGGCTTTTAAGTGTTTATATACTGGTTTTCTACTTCATTTGCTAGCATTTCATTCATAGAAAGTACGTGTAGAATAGATTAGAGGCTACATTTTCTCTCTTCTATTTCAGGCAAATTGCAAAGGGAAGGAGAGGAACCAGAAGGAAGTTTTGGTTCTTGGCAAAGAGCTAAAGGGCCTTGGGGTGACTGGGAAGAAAATGGGGTTAGTTAAGAAACACGAGTGTCCTAACTAGGTCAGTCTTCCTACCACACAGGCCAGCTAGAGGATCCCTGGTGAGGACCAATCTGTGATATGATGCATATTACAGGGAAGGAGAGAGTCCTAGATGATGTGTAGGTACTCAACAAGCAGCCATAAGGCTTTGAAATTTTGCACAAATTAAAAAATCTAATTGACAAAGAGATCTATTTCAAATTAGCAGTGAGCATATGTACATATCTCTGTCACTAGAGTAAAGTAGTCATATGTAGTAGTCATATGCTCTCATCACATGTGTCTTGTTTGCAATATTTTTATAGGTTAGTTATACAGAATGTCAGCAATACCCAAAAATAAAATTTAAGGGTAGGAAACAACTGAAATATATGTATGACACTATTTAATTAAGTTATAATTGTTTTACATAAATTATATTAGAAGATAATGAATTAAAACTTTTATGCCAGTAATTGTAACACAAGAACACCAAAGAGTGTATATGTGTGTATGTACATGTACATTCTTCCACACAAGCCTCATATTAGCTTGAAGATTCAATTTTATATCATATGTTATCTATTAGTAGCATATGCCACACATTCATCTTCACGATGTTCAAAAGGAATTCATGTATTTATTGTGATAGCTTTCATTAAAAACACTCATTCTGTTATTAATAACTATCATTTTTCTAGCATTGCCAGAAAAAAAAGTTGTCATATTATTGAAATTTCTTACAGATATTCCATGTACAAAATTTTCTTGATATTTACTGAATTGCTTTGATTGCTAGGATCTTGTACTAAAAGACTCTATACATACAGATCAAGTTTTCTTTCTCCTGCCCAGGCAGTATTTACCAGTATTTTCGATAGACATAGTATAATGATTAAAGTAATTAAAAATCACTTTTCAAAGGGATAAATCACTGTCTAGTCAATCATAAATGAGAAGTTGAGAATTATTGTATTTGAGCTAGCCCTTACAATCAATTGTTTAACCCAGCTATGACTAAAATCCCTAAAAACAAATTGAATTACAAGTGTGTAAATTTTTCATGTAGACTTAAAAAATATTTTTGTAAAATTTTTTTTTGTGTTCATTAACAAAGTTCTGGATTACAATTTTTCATTAATTTAAGGCCTTATAAATAGGAAACAAAAATGTATCTGTAAATTGCCTTTTAGGTAGTATAGCAGACACTCTGGGACATTTATTAAATATTGTTTGTGGTTTATAGCTAGAAATAAGGAGAAAATGAGTAATATGTAAGTCTGCAATTTGTAGCTTTAATACTTGTATGGAAATTAAATAAATTGAATAATAAAAAGTGAAAACATTTGTGTGTTGTTACAGAAATGTTTACAAGGTACTTTCCTATTTTCTAGTCCTTTTTCTATTATTATAATTATATCATTTTCCAATTGAAGGGGCATACCTTGTAGGGTTTTGTAATTTTAAGACATGTGCTCTGTCCATATTATAACAAATGAAAATATTGTGTATGATTAGACAAATCCACTCTTGTTCCATAGTATGTGAAAGTGACAGACAATGTTATACAGAATGTCAGCAGAGACAGGGAAAAAAGAAAACAGTTCTTAGTTTAAGGTTTTGAACTTTCATTATGAGCACATGAGGATTATGATGTCTACTAAATGAAAGTTAAGAATCATATATTCATGCTAAGGAAATCCTAAATTATTTACAAATTTCATAAAATAGAGAATGGAAATAAACAGCCCTGTGTCAAGTTGGTCTTGGAATCATTGCCTTTTATGCGTTTATTATAAACAAGGTGAAGTTTGCTTCTATAGGATGAACTTAGAAAGACCAATTTGTGCAATTTAGAAGCCTAATCTATTACTCCGAGTTAACCTGCCTGTAAAAAGTCCTTTGTTACAATAGAGCTCAGCTGGTTCCAGCTCTGGAAAAGCACAGAACACTCTATTCCTTGAACAAAGGAACTTTCAAATAATTACAGGATAGCAAAGAGTAGCTCCACCCTGTGGAATTCTTCACATTTGCATTAGTACATAACACATGTCTTAAGGACATTAGATATTTTTAACTTGTATGATATATTGCCTCATTCAGAAATAAAATGTTTTTATAAATTCATAGTCACAAAGCATAAAATAAAAAACTGTCTCATATAAATACATTAGGATTGTGAAATACACAGAAAAAATGACCTTAAAAATGTGTAGGAAGCAATGAAGTATAAGATGCTAATGCAATTTTAACATGTAAATCTTGAGACCTCACTGCAAGAGGTTAACATAATGAAAAATTAAGTTAATTTGCATAATTATAAGTTCACACCTATTTTTTCAAAGTGAAATAGTTTTTTGTTGTTAATTTGCATATAGGTACAATTTCTTTCAAAACACATCTAGAGACTCAACTGTTATCTAAACATGCTTGAAAGAGAATAACTGTAAATTCACTTATGCCAAGATATCAAAATTGGCATGCAGGAATAGAGTATTTAAAATATTTTAGTAGAACAGTGGAACAAAACCCCTATATTTTAATCTACATGCACTTTTTTGGAATATGTGTCTCATAAACAGAGAAAACAATCAAATGCGAAGTGCTCTGAAAAGTAATTGAGGTAAAAAAATCTTTATAGTATATTGTTTAATCAACAGCTCAGATCAACTCAGTTGGTGAAGTAACAATTGAAACATTTTTTTCTTTAAAATATGAAAAATAATAATAGATATTTCAAAAAAGAGAGTCATTATGAGCCCAGAGGGAAGACTGTTGCACTCATGTTCTTTTGGTTTAAAATACTGCCGTTATCAAAGTTCTGCATGCTTGAAGACTGAGTTTATGCTTCTTTTGATTTTCTGTCAGTTCCTGCTAAACAGAGCTATCAGCAGTCTGAAGAAATCACAACTGTCCTTTTTGTCTTCTGGGGAGATTAATTGGGATTATTACAAGGGTCATGAATTTGGGCAGAGATGACGAGTGTGTAGCATCCTAAACAAGCAACAACAATTCATTGACTGGAATGAGGACAGTCATTATAATCACCCAGCACTGAGATGTATAATTCTAACAAATGCAATTGAGACAACAAAAGAGGCCATTGATAAAAATATTTTGAATGCATTATTTTTGTTCAGGAAAACATAATTACAGGAATTTCAAAAATAAGCTCTTCCCATTTTCACTTTCTAGTGATATTAAAAAAAATCAGCTATATGTTAAAGTAGTAATTTTAGGTCATGAAAAACTGAAGATCTTTTTTTATATGTATATCAGAACAACATAAATACCAAAGTTATTTGCAGAATAAAACTATATTTTTCTTAGATATAGTTAATTTTATCATTGCTATTCTTTGTATATTATATTTAAAATTGTTTTCCTGAATCAAAAATCATCCAAAGAATTTTGAACAATAGGTCAAAAATAATAGACTTGCAAATTTCAAATGATTAAAAACCTTGTTTATTTCTTTCCTAAGTCAGTGTAGAGATCTCAGAATACCAATCGTAGTAGTTTCCAAACATGATTTTATATCAGTATCATCTGGCTTGCCATTTCAGGACAATATTTTGAGCCCCATTTTAAGCATCTGATTTCAAATGATCTAGGTTTGGAAAAGAATATGTATTTCCTAAAAGTTCCTAGTTGGTATAGATGCTACTTGACCAGATGTCACATTTGTGAAAGGTTAGTATTCTGGTGAATGAACAGAAAGATGTTAACTATCTTTATTTTATTATTTTGATTAATGTTATTAATTAGTGTTTATGTATTATTGCATATCATCATGAGCATTCACAGATACATACTTTTCAGTGTTACATGCCCAACAGTATATTCCCCGTGCAATTTGTATACACTTGGCTTTATTTCAAACTAATTGGTAAAAATATCTTCTTTTTGTTATGTCATGGAAACAATTATCTTGTCTCTGGGTGCTGCCATTGAATTTTTTAAAGTTTTTCAGTATATATTTATACACATTTATTTCTATATTTTTCATATTCTTTGATCATTATAAATACTTGAAGATAATAAAATGCATATAAATATTTAAATATGATTTTACTGCTTGCTTAAATTACTAAATATAAATTAAATGTAGCTACTTTAAATTAATTATAATATGGTTATTGGTGTTCATTTTTCTTGGTGAAGTTTATTATTTTGCTTCATTTTCTGTGACTAATAACACCACATCACAGACTGTTATAAAGAAGAGAGGTTCATGTTTGCTTAAGCTTCATGATGCACAAAAGCTGATGGGCTGAATAACAATGGCCTCTGCAGACATGCTTTATGGCAATGACAGACATTATATGCCAAGATATAGAGAGTGTGAAGTATTATTATCCTCCCCTCTCATCTTTTAAAGCTACTAGGATCCAGCCATGGGTATCAACGTTCAGTGATTCAATCTCCATTCTGAGAAGTAAATATCTCTCTACATCTTTTCCAAAATTTGCACATCTATCAAATAATGAGGCGAAGTTTCAACATTGATAGTAAAATGCATTCCATTATAAATTAAGACCCTAAATCAGATTTTAAGGGACACACCATTTCAATTATATCATACTGTATTGTCCCGCGCTACCGTCTCGCCAGCAAGAACGACGCGGCACATGTAGGATCCTTCTGCAGAAAAGCTTTAATGCATCTTGAGAGGGAGAGCATAAGCTTACAAGGCAGAGACCCCAAACGGCTAAAACCCGTCCCTTATATAGGAAACTGACCCCAGCCTAGGACGTGTCAGACTCAGATTGGCTGTAGCTCAATCGGCGAGGTGACACCACGGGAGAGGCAGAGCACAAGGAGTGGAAATTCCCCTTGCACCTGCGCAGTCTACTTATTTACACATTAGAGCACAGGATGTCGACGCCATCTTGGAATGGCGGCAGTGAGTGCGGCTTCTCACACTGCATCAGATAAGCGTTATATAAATTCAGATTTAGTTCAGACTCTACCAAATAGCAACTGTGATCTGCAACAGTGAATGTGATCAGTTGACCAGTTGCTTTGGTTTTCTTTTTGTAAATAGGGATGATATTCATAGCCATCTGCCACAGAGTTGCTATGAAGATTAACTAAGCTACCAAAATAATATGTTTAGTGTCATCACTGAGACAAACAGGGCTTAAAATTAAAGTGTAAGCATAAAGTATCTTCACTTTCCCTCTTGAAAACAGTCCTACTTTTTGAAATATTGCTTATTCTCTTCACATATTGCATTTTTCTCGATCTGCTGATGACTCAAATTGTTTTTTAAGCCTGTAACTTTTCCTCTGATTTGAATTTTCACTGAAGCTCAATTGCTGCTCAAGACTTTCTTTAAAGTTCTTAGTTTGGTAATTGTGAATTTCATTTGCATCTTCATATTCCATCCTACCCTCTCTTTAAGTGCTTACTTTCATTTCAAAGATTTGATATTCTCTAAAGTCTAATCTATTACATAAATCTTATATTTTCTTCTATTTAGAATTGTTTGCAGTGATTGTTTTAACATGAGCTAGTGACTACCTAGAGCCTTTACCCCTATAAACAAGTATTTATATGGTACTGGAAAGTACTTTGCATGCTACTAATAAGAAAGATCAAACATCAACCCAGATATAAACTTTTCAATTCTAAATGATGACCTGCCTGCAACATGTACTAATTCGATAGTAATATAAAGCTTGTGGGTGTATCCAATTAATATCTGATTAGATTTAAGGCCCATTGCATGAGATGGAACTCATTCCCATTTCTGCTTGTGTAGCTAATAACCAGAGACCAGATAGTCTAGGGCCCTAGGGTAAAGCTAAATACTACTGTTATGCTGATAGAATGTTTCCATAAAATGTGTGTTAACAGCACTCTGATATACTCATAGATTTCAAGGTGTTACAAAAAAAATGCAGCCTCCTGATGTTGAATGTCTTTCTGTATGCTGTGAATACCATTACTTAATAAGGGGACTGTTATGACCTATGACCAAGCATCTTAGAAGCAGGCAGAAAACCTGAGCATTAATAAAGGGGAAGGAGGGTGGATTCGTGACACTGCTAGGTGCTGCCAAGAAAGCAAGATGTAAAGGAACTCAAGTAATGCCATGGCGCCACTTGGCAGTATATAGATTAATAGAAATAGGTTAAGTTGAAAGAGCTAGCAAGTAATGAACCTGAGCCATAAGCCAAACAGCTTGTAATTATATAAGTCTTTGTGTGATTATTTGAGTCAAAACAGATATAGGAGCAGGTCTGGACCTTGGGGTTAGGCCCACCCAGAAACTTTGGCTATAGCCTCCTGTTCAAATGTCAGAAATATCAATTATTATCAATAAAGGTAAATTCAAGGTATTTATCAATTAAGGGTATACTGAGTTGTAAAAAGTAAAAAGAAAAATGATATGGAAAGATCTCTGAAAAAATTTTACAGGTGCTCTCTATAAAAAGCCAATAAGCCTTGAAAGAGCTAGAGATTGTTAAATGTGTTGCAAATAGTGAAAATCATCAACTAGAATTAGGTTTTAAAAATCAGTGCTTGTGAAAATAAAGGCATAGTCAATGTCTTTATTTTCACAAGCACTGATTTTTAAAACTTAATTGTTTTAAAATAATTTACTATTTACTTGGTTTTCTATTAACAACCAGCTATTTTTTATTTTGAAAAAAATTGTTTTGATTATTTTTTAGTGAGCTTAATGTCATAGTTTTAATTTTTTTTTCTTTTTTCAAGGTCCCTTCCCCCTCCCACAACATCTTGTCATTTTTCTTCTCTGCAACTCCCCATTCCCTCCCTGGGCAGGGAGCAGACAGTCCTATGGTCCCACTGACCCAATAATGCTTGGATCAGTCTCCACTCCTGGCCAAATCCATTTTTGTCCCCCCTCCCTCAAGAGTGAGTCTGGTGTTCCTATAGTTGGAGTGGGGTCCGAAGGGTCAGTCCAGGGTGTTTCTGATCCCAAGCTGTTCAGTGGTTGTGGTTTGCTGCTTGGGCATATTTGGCTTTTTTTCTTGTTTGTTTGTTTAGAGACCACTAGTGAGTGAGTACATCCCCTGCTTATCTCTCTGAGATTGTAATACCTCGCTCACGAAGATATTCTCCAAATCCATCCATTTGCCTGTGAATTTTAGGATATCATTTTTTTCTTACTGAGTAGTATTCCATTGTGTAGATGTACCACAGTTTGTTAATCCATTCATCAGTTGAGGGACATCTAGGTTGTTTCCAGGTTCTTGCTATTACAAATAATGCTGCTATGAACATAGTTGAGCTAATACCTTTGGAGTGTGAATGTACCTCTTTAGGGTATACACCCAGAAGTGGTATTGCTAGGTTCTTGGGGAGATTGATTCTCAATTTTCTGAGAAACCACCATATTGCATTCCAAAGTGGCTGAACAAGCTTACACTCCCACCAACAATGGAGGAGTGTTCCCCTTGCTCCACATCCTCTCCAACATAGGCTGTCATCTGTGCCTTTTATCTTAGCCAATCTAACAGGTGTTAGGTGGTATCTCAAAGTTGTTTTGATTTGC